>VDFB02183685.1:0-48253 GCA_007258455.2 Sequoia sempervirens
TGGTGCAGGAGCACCTAGGCTAAACTCCATTTTGTTAATGATCAATTTTGGCTTGTACCTGACCTTAGCCAAGTCAGGGTAATAGTGTGTTTATTTTGGACCTTAGAAGGTCTTGCTTGTGTGTGGAATGGGTGAATTAGTCACTAGGACTAAGGTCACCATAGTTTAATCATTGTTGCTAATGTTGGTTTTAATTAGCCTTAGTAGTTAATTTGTAAGTTGAGCCTTAAATGTGTTCTAAAAACATCTTTGTTGTTAGAAGATGCCAAGAGGCAGTTAAGGGAGTTGGATGCTTAGAATCAAGGGGTTAGAGATCCTAGAAGTTAGGAAGAGGACACAATGATGGGAAGTTGCAAAAAGTTGTTGCAAAGTTGCATGCAACTTAGTTATCTCGGATCCCCTAAAATATAGGAGTGTGGGATTGACCAACATCCCTTAAAACTTGGAAAATGGCATCTATGTAAGGGGTGGCTCGAATGCATGGTGGGGGATGATTGTTATCAAGTTTTTGGTTGATGGGAATAGAGAGAATTCTGGAATTTCTATGTTTTTCCTGAGGATCTTGAGAAACAGTGATATCAAATGCATTGTATTCATGTTCATAGTGAAATTTTAAGTCTTTTTCATTCACTAGTCAAGTTTTTTTGTGCTAAATTAGTGTTTAAAGTTCATAGATTAGGGTCTAGAGGGTTTGTAGTTTATGTTTTGAGCAGTTAGTCTTTTCATGGCTCCCCCATGAAATCTAGCCATGGGAATTTCCTTAGAATGGTTGGATTTGATAGGGGAGTCATGGTCTATACATAGGAAGTGGTAGGAGTCTTGAAGTGTCGAGCAGTAGAATGTATTAACAAACCCTAGGTGAGCTAAAGGTGCCCGGTTAGAGGTTTGGCAGTGAAAATTTGAAGAACATAGGCAAGGGAAGGAGGTACAGTATGGAACAAGTACAATTCCAAGTAGGGTTTAGTCACATCTTGACATGTTAGAAGGATTGTGGCCTATCCAATCCATTTGTGTGAGAGAGGAGCAAGAAATCAGTGTAACCCTAGGAATTAGGCCTATTGGCCCTATTTGCCCTAGATTGTAGGAACCCACTGTATGGAGGAGTCAGGGGTCTAAAACCTTGTGAATCTTTTAAAGGTTCCAAAAGGGTGTCTGAAAGTGCAATTTCTTTTCCAAGTTGTTTGGATAGTTTGAGCAAGAAAAGCAAAAAGGACACTGTCAAGGGCTACAAGCAATTAGGCCTTCTCAAAGAAAAATCTTGGAATCGGTAAGACAAAAGATTGAAGGTCCTCAAAGATGGATCTAAATGGAAGTGAAATGCATGATTCCAGTATCTCTAACACCCCTACGAGCAGTTCAAGGTTGAGAGTGAAGTTGGCACTTAGATTCTTCTAAGCGTAGGAGATAGTTTACAAGTTCAAGTGGTGTCAAGTCCTCCAAGGTGAAGCACAGGGAGTGAGACTCTTGGAGAACAGTTGAGACAAGACTTAGCTAATAATCTAAGCCTAGCAAGAACCTAGAAATGGATCAGGTTCCTGGATGAAGACAATGAAAAGTCTTCTTAATTGATTGTGCAAGCAAACCAAGGAGCACTCACATCATATTGGTATCAGAGCTTTTGTTTGATCAGGCTTGTGATTGATGTTGCAACCCACTAAATCAGTAGGAGAGAATACACCAGAGGAGGAAAGGACCATGGTGACTAATGCTGAGTTAGCCTAGAAGGTAGAAGAATAGGAGGAGGACAACCGACTACTAAGAGAAAGGTTGTCCCAAATGGAGAAGCTCTTGGATGAAGTCCAAGAAACAACAGACAAAGTAAAGGATAAAATAGAATTGAAGGAAGAGAAGGAAGCAAAGGAAAAGGAAGAGGACTTGAAGGAGGAAGCTCCAAAACCTGACCCTGTCCTTTCTGAAGAACCCTTCTTGAAGGCACTGCAGGCCTTAAGTGGCAAAGCTTTGGAAGGTGTGCCACTATTCAGTGGACAAATGGACCTTGATTCAGTTGTGGACTGGATTGAAAGTATAGAGAATCACTTTGAATGTGATGGTATAATAGAGGCCCAAAAAGTAAAAGTGTCCAAGTCAAGGTTGAGAGGTGCAGCTCTCACATGGTGGAAATTTGTACAAGGTGAAAGAGAGAAAGAAGGCAAGGGTCCTATAGTTACATGGAGAGGCATGGTAACCAAAATAAGGAAGACCTATCTACCTGATGACTATGAAGTCTAGTTGCATAGGAGGAGACATAACCTTAGACAAAAAGATATGGATGTTCAAACATACACCGAGGAGTTCCAAAAGTTGTGCATCAGATCAAAGGTGGTTGAAGATGAAAGCATCAAGCTAGCAAGGTATTTGAATGGGCTTAAATGGTCTATTCAAGAAGACATGAGCCTAGTGAACTTCAAAACCATCCACCAATGTTATCAAATGGCCTTAAAGATAGAGGAGAAAGGCAAAAAGAAGCAAGAGAAAACCTCCAAAAGTAGGGGTAAAGGGAAAGACAGCAGAGGACAAAGAGGTGGCTATGGTGGAAGGAGTTCAGAACCAAGGGCTCAAGGAGAAGTCAGATACTCTGATCAGAAAGAAGTTCTAGTAGAGGTGGTAGAGGAAGAGGCTCTAGCTATAGAGGAAGAAGTGGTGGACAAGGAAGAGGTAGTTACTTTACCAACATGAAGTGCTACCACTGCAATAAAATGGGGCACCTGGCCTATAGATGTCCAGAGAAAGAAAATACTTCTCATGGAGGAGACAAGAGAACTAATCTAGTTCATGATGAGACAACTGTAGTAGAGAAACATTCTGAAATACCATTGAATTATGAGGAAGGTGAGAACCTCATGATGAGGAGAACTTTGATCAAGGAGTCGGTTAAAGAAGAACCAAGCCAAAGGAGGTCCTTGTTTAGGATCAAATGTAAGATGATGGGGAAAGTACGTAGAGTCATCATTGACTCTGGGTCTACTGACAATATTGTGTCAGAAGAGATAGTCAGCAAGCTGAAGTTGACAAGGATACCCCACACCAATCCTTATAAGGTCACATGTCTTAATAAAGGCCAACTTGTCTTGGTGAATGAACAAGCATGGGTGGAGTTCTCAATTGGTAGATATAAGGACAAAGTCTTGTGTGATGTGTTACCTATGGATGCATGTCACTTGCTCCTAGGTAGACCATGGAAATTTGATCGCCAAGCTGTGCATGATGTAGCCAAGAACTCTTACACTTTCAAGAAGGATAAGGTAACATTTAAAATTCAGTCTTTGTTAGAAGATACAAAGGTGCAGATAGCAGTTCCTAAATTGCTCATGGTTGGCGAAAAAGAGTTCCTAGAAGCCATGGAAGAAGGAGAAGGAGTTGGCTATGTAGTGATGTTAAGGCCAAGAGAGGTTAGCAATGAGAAAGCAACTAAAAAGCTAGAGTTACCAAAGGAAATACAGAAAATGTTGCAGACCTATGAAGGCATTGTGAGTAGTGGACAACCAGCAGCATTACCCCCTAAAAGAACCATAAGTCATAGGATAGACTTGATACTAGGGGCTACCTTACCAAATAAAGTAGCCTACAAGATGACTCCTCAACAAAATGAGGAAATAGCTAGGTAAATTCAAGAACTCCTAAACCAAGGCCTCATAAGAAAGAGTATCAGTCCATGTGCAGTACCCACTATCTTAGCACCTAAAAAGGGAGGAGAATGGAGGCTTTGTACTGACTCTAGGGAAATAAACAAGATAACCATTAGGTATAGGTTCCCTATCCCTAGGATCGAAGACCTCATGGATTGTCTAGGTGAAGCTAGGTACTATACCAAGATAGACTTAAAGAGTGGTTATCACCAAATCAGAATACATGAGGTAGATGAGTGGAAAACAGCTTTCAAAACCAATGAGGGTCTCTATGAGTGGCTAGTTATGCCATTTGGACTATCTAATGCCCCCTCGAGATTCATGGGACTCATGAATGAAATCCTCAAAGACTACATTGGAAAATTTGTAGTGGTGTATCTTGATTATATACTAATCTATAGCAAAACAAGAGAGGAGCACCTCAAATAGATAGAGCTGGTTTTCAAGAAGCTACGGGAGGAGAAGTTGATGATCAATTTACAAAAGTGTGAATTCATCAAAACAAAGCTGGTGTACCTTGGATTTGTGCTATCACATGGCAACTTGAAAATGGACAGCAACAAAGTGGAGGCCATCCTCAATTGGCCTACTCCAAAGACAGCAACAGAGGTAAGAAGTTTTCATGGCCTTGCTCAATACTATAGGAAGTTCATAAGACAATTTAGTGCTATTTGTGCTCCTATGTTGGACACCATTAAAGGAGGAATGAAGACTAAGTTTGTATGGAATGAGCAAGCTAATAAAAGCTTTGAGTTGTTGAAAGAAAAGATAGCTACCCAACCTTTTTTGGTGTTACCAAGCTTTGAGAAGCTATTCACTATAGAGTGTGATGCAAGAAATGTCGCTATTGGAGTTGTTCTCAGTCAAGAGGGTAGACAGGTGGCTTTTCATTCATAGAAGTTAAGTGAAGCCAAGAAGAAGTATTCTTCTTATGACCTTGAGATGTATGCATTGGTCCAAGCTCTAAGGAAATGGAGGCACTACTTGCTTCCCAAGGAATTCATAGTGTATTCAAACAACTAAGCACTTAGTTTCCTGAATTCACAAGAGAAGTTGAGTCACAGACACATGAAATGGGTGGAGTACCTGCAAGCTTACACCTTCAATATCAAGCACAAGAAAGGAGTTCTCAACAAGGTGGCAGATGCCTTGAGTAGAAGAGTCCTCACCATTCAAGAGATTCAGTTGAAGAGCATGGGAATAGATCATTTCAAGGATCTATATGCAGAGGATGAAGATTTTATAGACATTTATAAGGTATGTGCTGAATACAAGAATCATTTTCAAAGAAAATATGTTGAATACACTTTGCAAAGTGATCTTTTGTTTAAAGGGAATCAGTTATGTGTCCCTAGAGGCTCTATTAGGGAGAATTTGATACAAGAAAAGCATAATGGTGCATTGAGTGGTCACTTTGGGATCACCAAGACCCAAGAACTTGTTCAAAGGTTCTACTATTGGCCAAGAATGAACCTAGATGTTAGGAGGTATGTGGAGAGTTGTATAGTGTGTCAAAAGGCCAAGGGTACTTCTTCAAATGCAGGCCTATACCAACCACTTCCTATTCCTACTAGGCCATGGGAATGCTTGAGTATGGATTTTGTAGTTGGATTACCCAAGACAAGACAGGGCATGGACAGTGTTTATGTGGTTGTGGATAGATTCAGCAAGATGGCTCACTTTGTGCCATGTAAAACAACCAATGATGCCAGTCAAATAGGCTCTCTCTTCTTCAAAGAGAGAGTAAGGATACATGGATTACCAATCAACATTGTATCAGACAGAGACACTAAGTTCATGAGCCATTTTTGGAAGATTCTTTGGCAAAGATTGGGCACTAATCTATCTTTTGGATCTACATACCATCCCCAAACTGATGGTCAGACCGAAGTTGTTAATAGAACTCTTGGAAATCTATTAAGGTGCTTAACCAAGGAGTATGGTCAATAATGGGATCAGTTGATTGGGCAAGCTGAATATGCCTATAATGACATTGTAAACAGATCAACAGGGAAGAGTCCCTTTGAAATTGTCTATGGATTACATCCTAGAGGAGTCTATGAGCTGAGAGACTTAAAGGATGGAGTCAAGGGAAGAGGATATGCTGATGATTTTTCCTATGTAATGCAGGAGATTCATGATACAATCAGGAAGACATTGGTAGAAAATACCATGAAGCATAAGACCAAGGTGGATGAGCATAGAAGAGAAGTGTAGTTCAATGTTGGAGACTTGGTGATGGTGCATCTAAACAAGTCCAGGTTGCAAAAATGAGTTCCTCATAAGTTGCAAATGAAGAGGATAGGTCCATGTCCTATCTTAGAAAAATATGGAAACAATGCTTTTAAAGCGCAGCTACTGGATGACAGTGGATTGTCCCCTATTTTCAATATTGTAGACTTGGTTCGTTATAAAGGACCACCACCAGACATGGATCAGAACTTCAATGAAGTCATCCAATTTGTGGAAGAACTCAAACTGCCTTCTGCTACAGTCAAACCAGCTGACAATATACTAGATACCAGGGTCTACAAGAAGACTAGAACCAAGGAATACAAGGAACATCTGATTAAAAGGCATGGTCAACTTGATGCTGATGCAGTATGGATCAAGGAATCAGAGTTCAAGAACTTGGGCATTGATCTCAACTTACTCAATCCAAGGGTGGATTGAAATCTTTTTTTTTTGGGAGGATGGTGCAGGAGCACCTAGGCTAAACTCCATTTTGTTAATGATCAATTTTGGCTTGTACCTGACCTTAGCCAAGTCAGGGTAATAGTGTGTTTATTTTGGACCTTAGAATGTCTTTCTTGTGTGTGGAATGGGTGAATTAGTCACTAGGACTAAGGTCACCATAGTTTAATCATTGTTGCTAATGTTGGTTTTAATTAGCCTTAGTAGTTAATTTGTAAGTTGAGCCTTAAATGTGTTCTAAACACATCTTTGTTGTTAGAAGATGCCAAGAGGCAGTTAAGGGAGTTGGATGCTCAAAATCAAGGGGTTAGAGATCCTAGAAGTTAGGAAGAGGACACAATGATGGGAAGTTGCAAAAAGTTGTTGCAAAGTTGCATGCAACTTAGTTATCTCGGATCCCCTAAAAGCTAGGAGTGTGGGATCAACCAATATCCCTTAAAACTTGGAAAATGGAATCTATGTAAGGGGTGGCTCGAATGCAAGGTGGGGGATGATTGTTATCAAGTTTTTGGTTGATGGGAATAGAGAGAATTCTGGAATTTATGTGTTTTTCCTAAGTATCTTGAGAAATAGTGATATCAAATGCATTGTATATACTGATTTGGCATTATATTCATGCTCATAGTGAAATTTTAAGTCTTTTTCATTCACTAGTCAAGTTGTTTTGTGGTAAATTAGTGTTTAAAGTTCATAGATTAGGGTCTAGAGGGTTTGTAGTTTCTGTTTTGAGCAGTTAGTCTTTTCATGGCTCCCCCATGAAATCTAGCCATGGAAATTTCCTGAGAATGGATGGATTTGCTAGGGGAGTCATTGGTATGTACATAGGAAGTGGTAGGAGTATTGAAGTGTCGAACAGTAGAATGTATTAACAAACCCTAGGCGAGCTAAAGGTGCCCGGTTAGAGGTTTGGTAGTGAAAATTTGAAGAACATAGGCAGGGGAAGGAGGTACAGTACAGAACAAGTATGGTTCCAGGTAGGGTTTAATCACATCTTGACATGTTAGAAGGATTGTGGCCTATCCAATCCATTTGTGTGAGAGAGGAGCAAAAAATTAGTGTAACCCTAGGAATTAGGCCTATTAGCCCTATTTGCCCTAGATTGTAGGAACCCACTGTACGGAGGAGTCAGGGGTCTAAAACCCTATGAATCTTTTAAAGGTTCCAAAAGGGTGTCTGAAAGTGTAATTTATTTTCTAGGTTGTTTGGAAAGTTTGAGCAAGAAAAGAAAAAAGGACACTGTCAAGGGCTACAAGCAATTAGGCCTTCTCAAAGCAAAATCTTGGAATCGGTAAGACAGTAGATTGAAGGTCCTCAAAGATGGATCTAAATGGATGTGAAATGCATGATTCTAGTATCTCTGACACCCCTACGAGCAATTCAAGGTTGAGAGTGAAGTTGGCACTTAGATTCTTCTAAGTGTAGGAGATAGTTTACAAGTTCAAGTGGTGTCAAGTCCTCCAAGGTGAAGCACAAGGGAGTGAGACTCTTGGAGAAGAGTTGAGACAGGACTTAGCTAATAATCTAAGCCTAGCAAGAACCTAGAAAGGGATCAGGTTCCTGGATGAAGACAGTGAAAAGTCTTCTTAATTGATTGTGCAAGCAAACCAAGGAGTACTTACACCATGGTTGTGCTTCTTTATTGCTTTTCAAACCTCATTGATATCTCTATATGGCTGCTACTCTTGATTGGCTACCACTAGTTTGAAGACCTTAAATCATCCTTATGACTAAGTTTGTGATATTAGGGCCTCTACATATGTAAACATTGTCTCCTTATCTTCCTTTTTATATATCCTAGTAACATTTTCATGCTCTTTTCCTGCCCTCTATGGTGACTAACTATGATTTACATATCCTAACCTTGACTGAATAACATAACCTTCATGTCATTTAAACAATCCTCAATAGGCCCATATGTTGTTTTACTAAGTGTTGGAGGAGAAAACTTTGTGATATGCTTAGGTCTACAACCTTTGACATTGATCATGAGAGGGCTTTAGTAATGTAATGCATAGTCCTTAAATGATTTCAATACAAGGTAAAAGACCACACCCTGACCTACCCCTGCTGCATAAATGGACTATCAATTCTTTACCTTTATACTTTGACATTGTTATGCCTTTTATGGATTTTCATGACACTTTTACCTTGCATTTTATGTGTGGACTCATCATCAAGAAGAACTATCCTTTAGAGCTTTCTGCCTCCTAGACCCTATGGATTATTTTCATAGTCCACCATTGTTTAATATGATAGCGCCTATCCTTAACATAACCCCATGGTTTGTTCTTATTCATGGAAAATTGTCCCATGATTGCTACTTCCAAATGGGCCTCCACTTTAAGGTTAACTGTGCTTGAATACTATATTTTTATATTTGACCTTTTCCATCTAATTATGACTATTTTTTCTTTAGGTTGTCATCTTTGCTGACTGCAACCATCCTACTTCTCACCTTCAACTATCTATTGTCCAAGAGTTTCAATGCTTAATGGTTCACAAGCTCATAGCACAAGGTATGAAATGTGAAAAAATTTAAACAACTTGAAGTGATGGTTTAAATAATATAGATGGGATTAACATTTTAAGTGCAAGATTTAATGAGGGAAAGGTTAGTGCTATGCATGGGAATGTTTGATGACATTTTTAGATTCTATGAAATCATATCCCTATCCCCTCAAACCCAACAGCGAACAAAGGATAGTGAACATAATAAGAGAGATGACATAGAAACCAGGATGAAAGGAAATGCACAAAACTACCCATCACAATAGACCCCTATGTAGGATTTTCATGGTAAACAAACCCCATCTTCCTATCCTTGCATGATTAATATAAGACATGAGGATTTTGTAATGCAACCATTGCTTTTACCTACATCCTTTAATACATTTTGAAAAAAGAAACCCTAACCCATGGTATGTAAAGAAGCCTTCTATCAGAGGTAAAACTCCCATAGTGAAATAAAAGAGGAAGAGAAACACTCTTTTAACCCTCTACACTCAAAAATGATACAATACTATCTGCTAGAAAAATAGATCCATGAAGAAAGGAGTCATGAAACACAACAAACCTACCCATAATGAGAATATTGCATGAAATTTTTGCATGGAAACTCATTTTCCTCATGACTAAAAAATGATCAAGTATCATGTAGGGAAACTAAATCTTTCTCTTCTATTTGGAGTGAAAACTTATCAAGGCGGTCATTGAAGGGTTGTGCATGTTGAAACTAGGTTTTTCATCCTTGAAAGTTGTAGCTACTCTTCGTGAACATGAGTTATTCCTCCAGTATTACCAAAAATCAAGTCAAACATGCCTTGAATAATCCCTACATGGTTCTCCCTCCAAAATGTTAAAATAATTTTAAAATTATATTCCAAAAGGCCCTTCATTTTTACATCGATTAAACTTTTGAAGGATTTTAAATTTTTATAATATATTAACATGTAACAAAGGCCCCTTTTGAAACTCTAAGATAAACTAAGGTTAAACAAACCTTATAAGAACCTAAAATACACCCCCACTTAAAATATTTTTGACAAAGGACTGAACCTAAATACTAAAGTACTCAAGATAGAGAACATACCATCAAGAAATTTTGTGATGATGGAAATGAATTGATATGCAATTAAGGTTTAAACCTAAATTGAATAAAAAATACAATACACTTATAGAGTCTCCATGAATAATAAAATATCATGATCCTCAAATGCATCCTCTATGTTTCCAATAATATAACCACTCATCCCTTTCCATGCTTCACACATACAATCAACAAGAGATACTAATATAATTATAGTCAAACCAAACAACCAACTAGGTAACCTCTACCACTAAATATGTGTTTGTTTTTAAAGAATAAATCTCACACAAAACAACCAAGTGGTAATGTAAAACTATGTGGCTCAAAACCATGAGTATGCAAAAAAAATTCCTCAACATTTACTTTTGGGTACTAAGTTTCCCAATAAAATATTTTCCCATGTGAAATCCACACATAAAATACCTAACAATGTCACATACAACTTTACAAGTGGTCCCAAATAAATATTTAATTTTTCTAAACACGTTTCCTCAAGATGCATCACAAATAGATATTGATTTTACATAGTTAAAATAATTCTGCCTTCTGCAAGTTACAACAACCTTTTCCTATCAAAATCTACCCAAAATAGGATAAGGCAAATGGATTCATTTGGTCTTAAAAAAATTATACTTTCCTCATCATCGTGATGAACCTAATTTTGAATTCAAGCATCATTTTATTCATTCCTTTCTTGATGGTTGTGAGTTCATGAACAAAAAATCTAGGATTTATCCTTTCCCCTACTATGTTTTGAAAAATCTAATGAACTCCAATGACTGAATACTATTGTCTAGGAGGATTATATAGCTCTCCCTTGTGCTTTCCTTTAAATATTTCATAAACAACTTCATCATCACATCCTCATCCTCAATTTTATATTCATTCACAAAAGTGAGGAAGATTCCTAATTTTTTCTCTCTTATGCTTGCATTATTACCCTAAAATCTTGGTATCTTTCCTCTTATTTCATTTTGAAAACAAGGAAACAAAAAAATCTAACTACTTGTATCTTTCAACCCCTAAATATTGTTTAAGGGGAGGGAATATTTGAGCATGCCTTCTAAACTAAGGTCTCACATTTTTTATTATTGACCTTCTAGTTATACTATTGATTCAATACCTACTAATGATGAACATGTAGAGCATAGTTTTGATCTAGTTAGAATATTTGAGAATGTTGATTTAGATCTGATAGTTGGGAATTTTGGGTGATTTGTGCTTACTAAAACTCAATTTGATCTTGAATTTCTCATTTCCTCTACATGAGGTGACCAATTAAATATATCCTCTCATCAATCTCTTTGTCTCTATGTTAATTTTTATGTTGTATTAGTGTCATGAAATGTAGGATCTTTTATATAGTCATTTCTATGAGAGAATATAGGGGAATTAGGGTGCAAACTCACCATTGTCATTCTTACATGTGAAGGATTAGATATGCTTACATTTTGAGAATTCACAATATGGGATACATTTATATTTATTCCACCTACATTTATTTTATTTCTATACATTACCAAATCTGTGCCTTTCTTTTATTTCTTCTAATTATTTCATCATTTGAACCATTTAAAGCATACAAGAAATGATCTTTCAAATCAATAATTTTATCTCTATCAAAAGTAATAAATTCAATATTTTAAGGAATAGGTCTAGTAAATATACCTTTATTTCTAAATTTTCATGCAATACATGGCCTTCTTTCTTCTATTGTCATATCTTCTAGTTATTAAGATCCCTTGAATGAAATCATAATTCTATTTCTAATTTCTTTGATATAATTGGGTCTTGGATTTGACCTTGGAAAAATTTGCCACTCTTATCTTGGAAAAGAAAAGAAATTATTATTCAACAAAGATGTTCAAATATATCAACCAAGAACTTACTTTCCCTATAGTTTTGATACTAGTAAATATTGATGGGATGTTTAAAGTATGAACCAATATTGGTTCTTGGTAATGGCACCATTTTTTTCATAAAAAAACTAATCAAACTTCTATAGGATTCAATCTACTTCAAAGCTAGGGAATTTTCATTCTTCAAGGTATGATTTTTTGGGAAGGAAAGACCAATTTAGTGGTTTCAAGAGTCAAATTGGTCATTAGTGGCATCCTAGAAAATGTAGGGGAGTGATTGAAATGAGAAAGAAAAAATGTGAGGATTTGAATTGGAGTGTACAAGGATAAAAAATATGTGAGATTTCAAGTTAGGGCTAGATAGTGGAATCAAATGGATGAATGAAAACTCAAAATTTTGAGTAGACTTTGTGAAAAAGAGGGAAAAGAGTGGTCGAATTACATAAATAATACACAACAAAAAGAAAGTATGAATGGACACCAAGATTGGATGTCCAACGAGAACCAAGAATATCTAGAATTCAAGTTTAAGTTTGCATAAGGAGAAACAAGCTAAGAAAGGAAATTGGGCCATTTGTGAAAGTTGGGTGTGGTAGTGGACATTGAGATAGAGATTTAAATGCTTGAATGTATGAGAAAAATCAACAAAAGGGAAGTGGATAATAATGTGGGGAAACTTTGTGGAACAAGATGGATGAAGTGGATGGGGTAAATTTTGGCCCCTTCCTTGACCTATTGTGGTATGTTGATAGGATTTTATTGAAAATAAATTTTATTACGCCCATTGAATTTAATTTTTTAGATTTAATCACTTCTATCCTTCTCTTTTGAACTTGCATATGTGGGTTGAGTCTTGGAGGCCTCTCACTAATGATGCAATCAAGATTTTTCCTTCTTCTATGAGTTTATTTTAGGCTTTCAAAATTCTTGGACATGGAGTTAGTGTTGGATAGTCAATAATGAATGTGGGTTAAGCATTTCATCTCTCTAAAATATCACTTTCCTTCTTTCAATTCTATAATTAAATCTATTAATATTATGCCAATTTGGGTGAGATTTTATAATCTCTCCCTCTAATTTTTGGAATATTATTTCTTTGAGGATACCGATAATGTTGTTGGACATTTTCTAAAGGTCAATTCATCCAAATCCAATATTGGTCACACTACCTTTTCCTATATTTTGTTAGAAAATGATATGTCTAAGGCATTTCATGGAGATTTTTTTATGATTGAGTATAAGTGATGGATTCAACTTATTGATTATGAGAGCCTATCATTATGATATAAATGATTCTTTGCTTTTAGACATATTTCTTCTATTTTTTGTTCTTCTCATTATAAGAGTGTAGGCTCTAGTACTAAGTGGTGATATTCCCTATGAGTTGTTGATTCAACCCTATAGTAGCCCAAGGATCACTTATAAAATACACCCATTCACAAAAAAGAATTAATTTATTTTCTATTAAGCCTAAAAATTCATTAGATGCAAAATGAATAATGATTTAATATATAATAATAAATCCTTGTTATAAAGACAAGGATGAAACCTAGGATAGAATAATATAATGATAATATTAATCTTATGACATGACATAAATTTAGAAAATGACTTAGGTAAGCTTAAGTATGCTAACATGATTAAGATATAATAAGAAATTGGTTAGGTAATGTACCTTGTTCTCACCAACATCCCCCTTAAGTGTAGCTTAGGAAATATGATAAAAATGGAAAGATGCATGGATGGGTATTGAATACAAGGCATGATGAGGTACCTATATACAAATAAATAAATCTCTCAAAGTGGAGAAAAGGATAAAATATCATTGAAAAAACTTATTTCAAAAAGAGAAACAAACATTTGCAAGCCTAAACATGTGATGTAAGAAATAAGGATTTGACATGACCCCTAGGGACTACTTTTTTCAATAATGTACAATAGATATCCCCCCAATATGAGAGAAAAATATATATTATGAATACCTCCACAAAGAAGTAACAATTGTGCTAATGGTGAATGCTTGAAGAAGAATACTGAAGATTATCCAAAATAGACAAACAACATTTCTCCCCTTATATAAAAACAAATCCAAGGGTGTCCATATGTCAAAATAAATGGATGTCACAATGTAATCAAGTGAAACTAGTCCAAAAAATAGTGAAGGCTTGTGAAGAACAATCTCTAAAGACAAAGATAATGTGGTAACAAATGTGTTGTAACTCTCATCAAAGCATACAAAGGTCCAAGTTTTGATTATTCTACACCCAAAAATGAAGCTTTGGATGTTGTTCAAGGTGATACTAAGGGTGGTGGTAAGGAGGAAGGATTGCAAGAGAATGTGATGTCAATGGAGGCCAAGGATAAGCCGAGAAGGGTTTCTAAATGCATTTCCAAGATGAAGAACCAGGCTTCAAAAGAGTTGGTTAAGGATACCATGGTGCTCTGTGAGGAAAAGGATTTGGAAGAGAAAGCAATGGAAATCGATGATTCCCCAGTTCATAGTTCTCCCAATGTGGAACTAGATGGTGAGAATAAGGTTTAGGAGGAGGAGGATGTTGAGCAGAAGCGTGCAAAGTCAGAGCCTCTAAAGGTTAATCCCTTGTTTGAGGACTTCTCATATATTAATGATGATTCCACCTCTATGCTTGAGCTTCTTGACATGGCGAGGGCGGGGGGCACAAACTCTTTCAAATTAGCAAAATGGACTCTTCGGGAGTTTAATAAGGTAAACATTAAAATTATGAGTTTGAAGGAGAATTTGAAGAATATCCCAAAAGGCTCGGCTTTGGATATTTTGATTAATAGAATTGTGGATATTGAGGGTTCCTATTATGATTTTAAAACCTTGTGTGAGCAACGCTTGGCTACTTTAGAAGCCAAGGTATTGGAAACCAATGCGGATATAAAGAAACTTCTTCATGCTTGTCACATTTTAGTGAAGAATAGTGTAGACACTTTGGAGGTCATGTTCTGTAAGATTAGTGAGCTGAGATAGAATCAACTATATTTTTTTGAGTTAATGGAAAAGGAACACTTAGCCAAAGGTAAAGGGAAAAAAGGTGTGAAAGATGACAATAAAGGCCCTATTGTTAGAGGGTCGGCTAATTGGAAGAAGTCCTTTGAGGTTGAGAAAAAAGAGACATTGGACATGATTGAAATGTATAGGAGTCGGGAGCTTGAGGTGACCAACACCTTAAAAAGTATGAAATAGTGTCCAAATTGTTAGTCTATTTGTTTTTCGTGTGTTTTTTTGCTGCTAGGAATCAGTTTCTTTCCTGTTGCTTTGTTGTTTTGTCGTTGTTGGGTGTTGTTGGTAGATTTTTGTTTTATCTTTAGAGCAACATTTTGTAGATTTGGGTTTTGGGTTGCTACTGGTGTTTTATCTTAGTATCTCTTGAGTAGCATTCTGTTCCTTAAGTTGTAAAGGGTTTTGGGTCCCTTCAAAATCTATTTTTCCCATATAATCAAAATTATCATCAAAGAGGAAATGGAAATCCTCAATTGTTTCTATCAAATCTACAAGATGAAACCCATAAAAAAAATTGAAATGCATGTCACAAAATCATCCCACAAAGAAAAATATTAGAGACTATAATGATATTGTTGAAATAAATTGTTAGAATCCATGAAAATATTGAAATCTAAAGAAATAGGATGCGGAGATGGAAGCTCAATACAATTCTCAAGAACCAAAGTGGATGAAAGAACACAAAGGTTTAAGTGACCAAGATTTTTCTAAGGAATGTAATCCACACTAGATGCATGGATGTGAATATCAATCAAAGGAATATCAACATGATCAAGGGAAAATGTGAAAATTTGTACAAGTGAGATACATAATCAACCATCCCAACAACAATAATCTCACTTCCTTGCAAGTTTCTAATAATCACTAAATTTGGTGTAAATTCAATAGTCTTCCCTACTCATGTGTAATTTGATAGATGGAAAGGAGATTAGTTGACACTGAAGGAACATAAAGTACATCATTAAAAGTGTTTTATCTAATATCTATAGATCATTTCTCACAAACACTCATATATGTGTTGTTTCTCATTAGGATGTGTGGTAATAGACAAGGATCAAATCAAGAGAACATACTATGTGATGAAGCCATATGATATGAGGCTTCTCAATCAAGAATCCATCTCCCTAAGTCAAGAAATATAAATGAAAAATGTTCCTTCCCTTGGACATATTTTGTTTTCCATTAGCACTCAAACTATCCCCAAATATCTAGATGAATATGATGTTGAAGAAGAAGATGCACCAAATGACAGTTTTGAAGAAAATCAAAAATTGTTATTATGAATTAGTGTGTTAACTCATCAAAATATCCATTTTTTCATAACACTAATGATCATGATGCCCATTTTTTGTAGCATGCACATTTTTGGCTTTCCTTCCTAGATGATTTCCCCTTGGAAGAGGAATATGAATAAGGGGTATCATATGAAGATGATCCCTTGGATCATTCATTGTTATTAAAGTTCTTTTTATTGTTTCTTTCCTTTTCTATTTGAAGCCTTTTAATATTTTTTTTCTTTTATTAGCAATAAAAGTTTGTGGTTTTGAATACTTAACCATATATAGTAATTTTTTCTTCTCCCTAATGAGTTGTGTAGCACAATCAACAAGGGAAATTATATAGAATGTATTACCAAGAGCATCCCTAGCAAAATAAAATATAGAAACAAAAAATTGAATAATGAGGACCAATCTTGGTAAGGATGAAAAGAATAAATTGGGTCTCTTGTTTCTCAATACCACAATATTTCAACTATGATTTGAGTTATCTGAGCTAAGTGAAGAAGTATTTGATTTCTTCAAATTCTATCAAATTAAAACTGATGAGATCTCATTCTCTAATTGAAAAAAATGTAAGTATCCTACCTCCTACATAGAATCTCCAATTTATTCCATATTTGATTTGGTGTTGTGCAATACTTAATCTAAGAAAGGATATCAAGATAAATAGACATACATAGGTCTCATAATATTCATCACACTTGTTATACCACTTTCTCTTTTTTATAGCACTTGTTCGTTCAAGTTATATACCTATAGTAACTTGGTACAACCTTTGTTTTTTAGTTGTAGAGCTCAATTTATTTTTTCCAACCATAAAAATTGTATGGAGTGAGTGTAGTAGTGTAGGTTTGATCTATGATATATACAAAAAAAAATAGAAAATAAAAAGAGAAACAAAATAGACCCCTTACAATGCAAAAAAAATAACCCTTCATTCTAAAAAAAAGAGTCCACTTTTTGTAATTTTTCAAATGACAAACTAAAGTAAAAATCTAACTTCAAATTAAAATAATAGGTAACAAATTAAAAATTTAGAAAAATAAGTGGATAACCACATAAATATTGAAACTAGCTTTTCTATGCATGTTCATTTGTAAAATTTGACAATGTATGCCCAAGTTATGCTCCATGGGAAAAAAATGTCCCTTTAGGCAATGAAAAAGTGATAGAAGCTAGACTCATTGGTTTCTAATCACCCATGTGCTCAAGATTTGGTTCATTTGAGTGTTTGAAGGCTAGTGGTGATGAGGTGGATCTATGAGAAATGGTGGCATTTATGAGTAGGTGCCACCTATTCATGACCTACAAATTTTAAGCTTCTTAGGGATAGTTGTGTCCAAGATTTTTGGCCCTCCTAAGTTGTATATAACTAGCCATAAGTTGCTAATGTGACATTTATGTGATAACAATCATACACTATCAATATTCCATTGAATGTTATGTAAAACCTTTCACTATCAATCTTTTTCTATGAATTTCAAAAAATTCCTTCTGTTAATCATACCTATGAAAAAATATGCAATGATGTACAATGATCATCCAAATTTAATAGGTGTACATTTCTATACAAATCTATAAAACAATAAGAATTATTTTTCTTACAAAATTCAAAACTCCAAAAAAAATCACCTAAATTTTCTTAGTCTCTAATTTTAAATTTTGGACAAGTGATCTTAGGGTCATGACATCCTATGGATGCAATGGTGAGTTCCATTTTTCAATAGGATGCACTATTTGAAAGCTCTTGGTAAAAAAATTCCAAATAGAGGAAAGAATTATATTTCTAGAGATTTTATATGATACAAGAGTCTTTGATTCAAACTCATAATAGCCCAAGGATCACCTACAACCAAAGCACCCTTTCACACTAGAGAGAAGCAATTTATTTTCTATGAATCCTAAGAATTCATTAGATGAAAAATGAATAATGATTTAATATACAAGAAGAAACCCTTGTCATAAATACAGTGATGAAACCCTAGGATAGAATAATATTATGATGTGTCTTAATCCTAATATATGAGGCACCCTACTTTCCAATCCTCTTGATGAGTAGTTAATCCATATAGTTGGAGATGAACCTAGACAAACTAGTGCATCCATTAGTTTCTCCCATTAGAAAAAGAATCAAGAGAGCCTTGAACAAGTAGTGCATTGCATCCATAAGTTCCTTGCTTAACACAAAAAGAAAATGATCTTAGCTTAAGTATGCTAGTGTGAATAGGATCTACTAAGAAACTAGTTAGATATTGTACCTTATTCACACCAACATGCCCTCCCCGATATTTTTATTATTTTTTACTTTAGTGGATGAGTCTCCTTGTATTTCCACTTGTTAATGGATCATGATGTGATCTTAGAGGCTCCTCCTATGGTGATCTCCCTTAGGGCTAGTGTGGTTCAAGTAATTTTGTTTCTCTCTATTAGGACTTTTCCTTCTAAATTGGTTCAAGCTTCTCTTGTGTCTAATCGCATTTCCCATTTGGTGGGTTGTGGGATATTATTTCTCCTCCTCAAACACCAAATTATGTGCAACATATGACCATTGATTCTACATTATTTCTCATTGTGTGAGGTGACTATGGTTGAGGCATCAGTTGAGGACCCCCTCCTCTCTCCACAATTGGAGTTATATAATGGTGTGTCTTGGATAATTACTCAAAGAAGGAAGAGAAGTATTCCTAAATCTATTTTGGAATATCATTCTTGGTTTAAGGGTGTGCAAATTGCAAGGAAGGGATCGTGCATGGTGTAATTTGGGTTGATTATTTTTCAATGGCAGCTTGGATTCAATTGTTTTATTGAAAAAAAATATTGGTAGTTGTTGCATTTCCCTTATTTAAGGTTCTTGATCTTATTAGATCCTAATTATTTTTGTTCATTGGTTTGTTGTTGGTTAGCTATTTTTATGTTGATGTTTTTCTATGAATCGATTTTAAAAACCTAATAAAATTTATTTACCCTTAATAAAAAAATACATAATTTTCAAGGATAAAAATTAATAATTAAAATTAATATGAACATTATGAAAGATTATCAAATACAAGAAATAATTTGAAATAAAATAAAAATAAAATAAGAAAACAACATATTAATTTACTTAAAATCAATACCTTATTATGTATAACATTTTTTAATTATTTTATATAAATTTTAAATTTTAAACTTTTTAAATTTAAACCAAATAAAAATACAAACAAGAAACCATGAGGCAAATTAAAATCCTTACTTTTGATAAGTGGAATGTATTCGGCTAAATAATAGACTATCTTTTAATATATTAGTAAAAGAAAAAAAATATTAAAAAATCTTGAATCAATAAAAAGTGAAATAAAACTGAAAACACTTTATGCAAATCAGTGTTTAGAAAAAGCCTATTAATTAGATATCAAACATAATCTAATATAATTAGATTTATAAATTAGGCTCCAAGTTTTATTGGAGGTTGGATATTCACATAATTTTTAAGTATTAAACAAATTGTTGTGAATTTTATTTTGGTATTGGGTACCTTGCAATGATCTTGGGAGCACTTTTTAAGATAGGGATCAAACTTGTGACAATGCATGGATGTAATTCCATCCCTATGTGTTGTCATGTGAGCATTTTTGGGGTAAACTGAGTATAATTATATTAATGATTCAAAACTACTTTATGGTCTTTTTATTAAAAAAATCCAATAAAAATTTGAACTCAAATAAGTATTATTGAGTGAGAAAGATGGAGTATTATCACAATGACAAGCTAGATTTAATTCTATAAAGAACAAGGGATACTTTAAAGTAGGGTCAAACTTATGAAAATGCATGGATCTAAGTTGATACATATATGTTGTTGTATGAGCATCATGAAATATGATCTAAGTGTCATCATGTTGAGAACCCAAGCCTACTCTCATATTCTTGTAAGTATTGTTTCAACATTTTTCTAAGTTTATTGTGACATAGTGATCAAAATGAACTATAATCCATGCTAGGCTAGTTTTAACTCCCCAAAGATCAACTAGGCTTTATTGTTTTAATTCATGAGTTTTTTTCCAAAAAAATACATGCCTTGTAAAACTTTGATGGTGTAATTTATTATAGATTGTCTAATTAATGAAAAATTAATTGATAAATTAAAATAGTAAGATTTGAATATTTTAAAATTTTGTGATTAATAAAAACAATTTTAAAAGGTTTACTAAAATAATACATGTAAAAATTATTTACATGTATTTTATTTAGTCAAATGAATGTAAAAATTTAAAATGAGAGATAAATTGTATTGGTAATGGGTCTATTACTAATAATAGTTTCTAAACAATGAGATAATTCAAAACAACGTTTAACTTTCTACTTAATAGGTGATTCACATTGTGAAGTTAGTAAATGACCAAATTTGACTATTATTGAGATCACCAATATTTAAAGATAATTAAAATATGGTTTTCAAAAATTTCATTATCATCCAAGAATAAAATTACAAAATTAAAATTGTACTCATTTAAGCCATAATTTGAGATGAAAGGTCATGTCCACATAATTAAACATTTATTATTAAAAGGATTGTTGTGGTTTTCAATTCTTATTACAAGATTGATTATTATAAATAATGGTTGATTTTAATTGGCATTTCAATCAAATTTAAATTTAATTGAAAATACCAATTTCAAGTATTATCAATTTATTGAGGTTGTCCTTATTCTTCTATGGCAATTCTAGGTATCAAAATTAGGCTCAAAGGGTGCTCAAACTCCACTTCCACATTCTCTAATACTATGTATGACTTTGAATCACAACAAAAATTTATTGCAAGTATTTTGAACCTTGCTTTGATACCTTTTGATTAGAATAGTACTCTAACAAATCTCCACCTATATCTATTTATCACACTCATACAAATAATCCTTCAAAATGACACATCTCTAAATTAAAACATAAAATATCTATCATGTTTATTCAAACAATGATTAAAACATGTAAAAATATTGGAATGACTTAAACATAATGAAAACAAGCAAGACAATCAAAGAACATAGCTACCCTAGATAAATCGTAATGGGTGAAAACTCTAGCAAGAGTAATCTACTTTAGTTCTTTAATCAAATTGCATATGAATAAACATATTTGGGACAAAAAAATGAGCTAGTGGTATGCAATGACTAAGATCTACATCCATATACATCTACAACTTCATTAAAACACGATTTTTTAGTTCACTGGTCTAAAAAATAAACTCTACAAGTATAAACTAAATAGTGCCAACCTTCCACAATGTTTAACACTTATTTTTATATATTGCATGCTTTGAATTGGTTGATTTATACCAATCATTTGTGTGGAAGTGGAAGATATAATGTCTACATTTTGTACCCTACCTTCAAGAAATAAATTGACTAAAATGCTAGCTCTTATGGCCAAGTGGTTAATTGTTAAGGTGAATATAAAATTGTTGAAGTAATTTTGTAATCATCGGTGTAATTACAAAATTTTCATCTATGTGCACTAGTGATTATGGAAACTAAAGAGGTGATTATGAAATTGTCTTATGCCACAAATAGTAGTTTCGTCACCAACTATAAAATAATTCATCTATTTATCTAGTCCCTTATTTTCTAACATCCCTTAAATGTTCTAAACCACCTCAAAATCATTTTTAATATTGAAAATGATTCTAGACTTTAAGATTAACATACCAAAAATTGTCTTTAACAATTTAGGTCAAACAACACAACTTTTATTACTCAAACAAATTTCTTAATCTAATTTACAAATCATAATTTCAACCCAAATATTTTCTATTTATATTTATATTTATATATTTTTAAATATTTTATTTTTTGTTGAGCAACACTTATGTGTCTAAATCCAAATTTAAAAGTCTTAACACTATTGTTATTAACACATTTATTGAATCTCAAATATTGTAACCAAATATTTTAGATTTTCATTTATCATGGAGCTAAATTACATGAAGAGTGATTGTTGGATATTTGGTAAGATTGAGGATGGTTTGTAAGGTAATAATATACTTCGTGTCCATGTACTTGACCCACAAAATCATCTAGATAAATAAACTTAAACATGATAATAAATGGTAATGTTCATAACCCACAAAAGCATATAAATAATTGTGTTGAAAATGGTTGAAGCCATAGCTACCTTAATATTTATTAATAAAATAAAGTTGTGGTGCTTCAAATTTTTTGATCCCTGTTTGAATTCACTCACCAAAATAAAGTCACTCATAACTCAACAAAATGTGTTGAGAGTGCTTTCTGAAATCTAGATACATAACATTCACCCAAAAATTTAGATAAAATATTATATTTGATAACACAAATAATTATCATTATTTTTGTTTACAATGTTAAAAATACATTTTTATTTGGTGTAAATCTTTCTACTCACACACATATATGTTTTTTTGGGGTGCTTTTCATTTTTTTAATCACTAGCTAGAGAAGTTACTTTGAGATTTTCTTTGGCTAATCTAAACATGTAGCTTAAAATTATATTTCCTTCTTAGAGATTCTAATTTTTTATGTATGGTTAATGTTTAATGTCAAGGTGTTACACTGTGTTCTAATTGAATTATTAGAATAGTCAAAGAGAATGAAACATGAATAGTTCTTTTGGGAATTGTATTTCCTCAAGTCTTGTATATGATTTCACATGGATAAATTTAGGTTTCCATTTCATTTTTCATTACTCTAGTTAAAAAAAATTAGGACTTGTTACAAAAAAATGTTTGGAAAGCTTGGGAATCTATTATTTCTATGAAACAACAATCTCTTTGATGGCGTCAAATCATTATCTCACATAGTATATCACTTTGTGAGGTTTCTTGGATGCTAAGGCTTTATATAACTTATAAAAACTATTCAAGATCTCTTTTCCAAATCCGCATTTGCATGGCTTTCTTGGCCTAAAGACAAGACCAAATTTAACTTGAAAAATTAGGATAAAAATTCATTTCAATAAATTATGTAAACTATGTCTTAGGATTCATTTCAATAAATCATGCACTTTATGTCTTCTTATTTGCAACAAAAAATAATTATTCAATCTAATTAGCCATGGTGGAAATTTTGGAAATGATAAGTAGATACTCTTTTATGCAACTACTCTCTCGACAAAGGATACAATTGAATTTCTCCCCATTTTTCAATGATTCATAAATTAAATGAGATATTATCTCTTTCTTCATTGTTAGCATTTGAATTTGCACATTTTTGTGTAACATAAATGAAAGAGTTGTGTGGTAAAACTACACTTTGAATTAGTAAGGGGAAGCTCCCTATAAATTAAAAAATTTACCTAAAATTGAACAATATATACTTGAAATTTATAATATTTACAATAAATTTTGGGGTCGTTCACATTCATGCTAAATAAAATGTAAATATGTATTTTTTTTATTTTTCCTAAGGTAAAAGGCTAAGACACCCTTTCAACAATATGTAAAGGATTTTATCTTGTTTGACTAAAAATAAATTCTACAACTACATGCTTGCATTGCTCAACTAAAAACTTTGAGACTAGGCAAAATAAGTACACATAAGGATTAAATGACACCAAACATTATAAATTAAACACGATCATTGCATTCAAATTTACAAGAGACTAACCTAACACTTACTACAAAATAAAGATTTCAGTGATTGTTAAATGATATTTAACTCATTAACATACACTAGCACACAAGATAGACCACTTCAATAGTGATTTAGAAGAAAAGTATGCATACGAAATCCTATTGAATAACAAATTTTGGATTGACACTAACATTGAATAACAATTTCAGCAATGTGTAGGCATGAGAATTACCATTACTAAAACTAAGTGTAAAAAGACACTTATTTATACTGTATAAAAAGCTATATAAAGATAAATATAAATAAAACAAATTGATTGCACTTCTACCCTAACTAATTTTAATACAACTGATAGTTAAAATTATTACAATTTATATCTTAATGCTCACATCTCTTACATGATTATTCAAGAGAAACTAGTAGTTAAAATTATTATAAGTTATCTCTTAAAGCTAGCATTTCTTACATGCTGAGACAAGTGATCGAACAATAGTTGACTTTGAGCTAAAATAGTAGAAAACTAGCATTGGTTCAAATTATGGTTAAAATAAATCTAAATATGCCCCCCTCTTTAAAAAGGGCGACAAGTTATTTTTAACATAAAGGAGGGGTAAAAATTTATTAAAACAAAAAGAAGTACAAAGCAAGGGCATTATACAGCCCTATCCAGCTCCACCAAGTGGTCTAACTGTTGAGATAGATCTGGGAGAAGCTAACCCAAATCCATCAAATTCCAATCAAAAATATGACTAGAAGCCCATTTAGCCAAACAATCAACAACACCATTCCATTCATGAGGAATATGAATGAAAGTAACATACTCCAAAGAAGTGCAAAGGTTGAGAATATGTTCAACAATCAAAGCCAAATTCCAGCTAACATCATCTAAATGTCACCTATTCAACAAGTTCACCACTACCTATGAATCAGACTCACATATGATCCTTTGCCACCCCAATTGACTTCCATGCTCCACAACCCATAAAATGGCTTGAGCCTCCATTAAATTATTAGTATAAAGACCCTTATAAACAGAGAAGATAAATTGAACATCTCCAAAGCTATCTCGACCAACACCCCCAATTCCAGCATGACTAGGCTTTCCTTGAGAAGAGCCATCTGTGTTGATTTTTAAGACTCCCTGAGGTGGAGGAAACCATCGCCCCTCCTTATTTACCTTCGGAGTAGGATGTCTACATCTATTGTGCATGAGTTGTCATTGCTTAGGAGGAAGATGAGGACAATTACAACAACCGACATCAGAAAGATCCACTGATTATGAAAGATCACACTTAGCCACAACAGTTTCTCCCAAAGAATGCAGAATTTTCCACCACAAGCAAGGGGCCACCAACATCATACCCTGAAAAATCCAACGATTCCTCTCCAACCAAAGGTTCCAAATAATAAAGGATGGGCCAAGATCCCAAGAAGCTTGAAGAAAGGAAGTAGAAATAGGTGCCTTGCCCCATCGATCCACAAACTTAGCTAATGAGGAAACATGCCAACAGGGCATGTTCCACACCCTCCACCAAAAATGCCAAATCTCCCTAGCATAGGAACATTCAAAGAAGAGATGAGAGACACTCACCTCACAGTTACAACACAAAACACACATTGAAGGGCCTTGGAAACCATTCTTGCACAAATTATCCCAAGTAAGACACCGGTTTTGAGCCACTAACCACATGAAAAAATTGCACTTGGGCCACAACAGCTTATGCCAAACTTGTTTCCACCAAGGGACCTCAATATCCTCAAACAACTGCTTACTAAGCTACTTATAACCAGTAGACACAGAGTACTTCCCAGAAAAATTAGTACCATCCCAAGCCAATGCATCAAGCCCCCTCAAAGAATTACAATCACGAGAAGCCAGAAGCTAAACCAACTCACTCCTATCCCCCTCAAACCCCCCAGGTGGCCACTCAGAAGGGTGCTTCCAATGAAAGCTTACAACCAATCCATAATGTTGTGCAACCTTATAATGCTCAACAATATCCTACCCAGTCATAGTAAAAACATCACAAAGGGACTGGAGGTGAGGAAAAGTAGAGAGAATAGGTGGGTGATCATCCCAAGAATCTAACCAAAATAGAGCCTATGACCTTGAATGACATCCAAAAAAGTGTCTACTTAATCAACTAAGCCCCCACTTTCAAAGTATGCCAAATCATAGAACCACTCTCCTCCAGAGGATAACGAGGAACGTCAAAAGACGCAACACCCCCAAGATACTTATGGTTGAGAATATGGGCCCATAACTAATGTTGATTGGTACACCAACGCCAATAAAGCTTAGCAGCAAGAACTTTCCCATTCAAAACAACAGAGCGTAACCCAAGACCACCCTCCTGCTTTGGTCTACAAACAGATTCCCACTTAACAAGGCTCCACTTAGTAGACAACAAGTTACCACTCCAAAGAAATTGGCGTGAGAGAGCATCAAATTCCCTAAGAAATACATAGGGGTTGCTTGAACAAAGCATCTATAGATAGGAAGGGCTTGGATAAAAAACTTGAGAAGAGTCACTCGAGCAACAGTAGACAACCACTGATGAGTCCAATGAGTCACCTTCTGCCACAGCTTATCAAGAAAAATCTGCCAAGAGGACCTGTGTTGATGACCAACAACAAGAGGAATACCCAAATAGACAAAGGGAAGAGACCCTATCTGAAATCGCAAAATAGCTACAATTTGTCATTAGATAGCCAGAGGAGTATTAAAGACGAAAATAGAATACTTTTTCCCATTGACTTTCTGACCCGAAGCAGCAAGGTCAATATCCAAAGCTTGTCTGAAGGATTCAGCTTCCCGAATATGAGCTAACCCCATAAGAGAGGTGTCATCCACAAATTGGAGATGAGAAAGCATTGGCAGACCCAAACCCCACTGCCAACCATGAATCAAGCCTTGAGAAACCTAAAATTTAAGAAATCGGCCCAGCCTAGCCACCATTATAATAAATAGATAAGGAGACAGCGGATCCCCCTGGTAGCACCAAAAAGCTTTGAAGGTTCACCATTCACAATAACTGAAAATGAGGAAGAAGTCACACAACTCATAGTCCAACTCACCCAATTAGAAGAAAAACCAAAGGCCAACAGAATCTTCTAGAGAAAACTCCACTTAACTTTGTTGTAAGCTTTGGCCATATCCAACTTGATGAACATATACCTTTCCTTAGAGGTCACCATAGAATGAATGACCTTTGAGGCAACCACCACCCCATCCAAAATTTGATGACCCACCACAAAGCCTCCTTGCTCCTCAGAAATGACAACAGGGAGACAAGATTTAAGCCTCTCAACAATCAATTTTCATAATAATCTTATACACCACATTACAAAGTGCAATAGATCTAAAGAATTCAAGCCTATTAGCACCTTCCTTCTTAGGAATGAGAACCAGAAAAGTAGCATTCATGGCTTGAATCATCTATTTACTATGAAGAGACTCCCGAACAACCTCCAACAAATCCAAATTCACAATATCCCAAAACTCCTAGAAAAATTCAACTAGGAAACCATTAGGGCCTAGAGCTTTCCCCTTATTCATCCCAAACACAACCTCCTCCACTTCAGATAGAGCAATCAAATGAGTAAGAGAATCATTCAAAGCAGTAGAGATCAAAGAAGGAATGCAAGCAAGGACCATATTCTTGTCAACCTCAGTTGGAGGTGAATCCTCAGTAAACAGAGCAGAGTAAAACTGGTGAGCCTCTCTAGAAAAAGTTTGTTGTGAAGAAATCGAAAGACCTTCAGAATTAACAAGAGAAGAGATATAACACTTATTCTGGTGAGCTTGCACAGAATGATGGAAGAAAGCATTATTCCCGTCACCTTCAAGAAGCTAGTTAATCCAAGCCTTTTGTTTCCAAAAAATCTCCTCGTGAAGCTCCCACTCCTCCACCAATTTTAGAGCATAGGACTCAGCATGTCCAAGAGCCTCCGAAAATCCCAAATCCTGAATTTGGAAAGTAATAACAACAAGACGATCCTATGCTTCCCTTTTCTTAGCCCAAAGATTGCCAAAACACAACCTATTCCATCACTTAAAATGATACTTGACATATTGCAGCTTCTTAACAAAAGAATATATAGTTGTACCATATGCAAGGGCTCCAACCTACCACCACTAAGCAACAATATCATACAAAGAAGAATCTTGAAGCCACATAAGCTGAAATTTAAAGGGAGGATTCTTTGGAATAGGAAAAGAAGAAGTAGAAAACTTAATCGACCAATGATCAGAGTTGCACCAATCAAGAATCTCATAGCAAGTGACTAAGCTGCCACCCACCCAAAAACTAGAAACAAGCAATGTACCCAACCACTCAAATATCACTTCCGACCTACTCCATCTATTATTCCAAGTGAATATTCCATTAGAGGGTTTAACATCAACAAGAGCAAGCAAATCCACATTTTCCTAAAAAAGATCAGAAGCAGGACCAAGCCTATGCAGCCCCCCTCTTTTCTCCTCCAAACACAACACAGAATTGAAATCACCAGCTAAGATCCAAGGATGAGAAGGTGCACAAGACCTAACATACCTGATATGGGCCCAAAGCTGGATTTTACCATGGATATCAATCAGAGCATAAACATTAGTGACCAAAACAGTCTCACCAAATTCCAAAACATAAGCCACCACAGAAATAGAGGAATGGATAGAAATCCATCGGTTAGGAACAACCTTATGTGGATCCTCAAAAAGAGCCAGACCTCCAGAGTTTCCCCTAGAACCAATACACTGACACTGACCAGAACCCCAAATACAAGGAGCATACTAAAGCATGAAGTCCACTCTAAATGATTTGATTTCAAATTATGTTTATCTCTATTCCAACAAAGCTTGGAAACCCTTTGATGAAACTCTAAAAATGATGGAAATTTATTAATCTTGGTGGCTTGAATCTAAAACCCACAAATGAAGATCTGAAAATGGTTTCAATTCTTCATTCATAGGACTTAATTTTTGTGCGGTTGGCTTCCTCTTGTTGATTGGATGTCACTTTATCAAATTAGCTACAATTTTCTTTTTCTTTTTTTAAATAAAAATAGCTTTATAAATTTGTCCCTATCTCTAGTGCACTTTTCCAATCTTGACCATGGGAAAATGTATAAATCATCATAAAGTGCACCTTTCTGAATCTTTGACTATGGATGATATTTTAACATGATGCTATTTTTCAAAGAAAATAAAAAATTCTAAAATGTGTCTTATTTGTTCTTTATGCCTTAATGCACTTTATAAACATAATCTACAGTTTTAAAAAACAACCAAACTTTATGAAAATGTGCACCCTCTTTCTTTTGGTAGTGATTCCTCTTTTTTATCCTTCTAACTATTTTTCCTAACATGGATTGTTTTTTTTCTTTTTCTACTTGGTTAGATGTTGATGACATCACCTTCTACTGATTGAACTAAAAGCTTCTACTTGATCAACCTTTTTTCTCTAGATGACTTATTTTTATATTGATTTTATGTTTGACCATAAAATTTTAGGGGAGAGTGCCCAATAGTGTTGTGCCTTATCTTTTTGGTTGACATAGCCTTGTGCAAGCCACGTTCTAGCAATAAATAATTTTGCATCCTTGATGGTTGACCAAAAGTGTGTTAGTGTAGGTTTTTATTTTCTTGGTGAGTATTTATTATTTGTGTTTTTCTTACACTTCTTAATTAAGCTTACATATGTTAATAGAGTATTAGTGTGAGCGATGTGAGGTCTCTGCATGTTCCATGGGAGTCATATTTACTATTCTCGGGTACTTTTGGTGTACTTTCACTATTGGTTGTATTTGACACCTCCTCCACCCAGTTTATATATACTCACTCTCCTAGCTTATTTTGTGTCACTTTTGCACCTCATGTTGTTATTCTTCCCTAATGGTATTTTGATTTCTCAATTCATCTTTATTTAAAATTTTATAGATTTTATTTCTCGCACTAAATATTGGGTTATCATATATGTTTTGCATATTCTAAAATGGTATTAGAGCTTTTTGGTGCAAAGATAGATCTTTAGTTTCCATATTTGAGAGATTCAAAGGAAAATAAAATTTCTTATAGGTTTCTTAAAAACCCAATTTCCTTTTTATTTGCATCTTTGGATGATTTGGATAATCAAAAAAGTTTGAGAGAAAAATTTTAACTTGTTATTTTTGAAATCTAGGTGATGGTATCTTTTTAGTAATATTGATAGAATTTTCATTTATTTCATAGCATCTTCAAGGCTTGAAAATTTTAAGATTTACTTTTATTTCATCAAAATTAGAGACAATGAAGCCAATTTACAAATGAGGGTTTGAATAGTGCATCAAGTATGTTTCTCATTTTTGGAGCATTTTGAGGCCACATAAATCTTGTCATTGCATCGAAAAAAACCAAAACACTTATTTCCATATATATTTTTAGGAATTTTTAGATCATTTTTCCCTTAGTAGTGTCATACAACTCTACATAGGTAGTATTATATGACTGTAAAACTTTAAAAATAAAAAATAACACATTGATAGAAAATAGTCAACACAATGGTTAGGTTGATCATTAGCAATGAATTTTGTGGTCTACACATTTTTATAGCCAATAACAACCAACATTTCCAATGTTTAGCTTCTCAAAAGGTGCAATTGTTTTCTCCACTAATTTTTCTACTTTCCATTGATTGAGCCACTAGACTTGCACGTGGCCACTACTCAACCCTATGACCACCACTCCACCACCCTAATTCGCCCTTCATCCACCCATGCCTAGCCAACATGTCACCACCATCAAACCATGGGGGTATCATCTACTAGCCACCAAGGCCTTCTACCCCCTTTCATTGAGATTTTCAATTTCATATCCTAACTTTAGGAGGCTTTTTCTCAATGATACGAATGCCTTTTTGGTGAATTTATTTATTTGGGGTAGGATTTCACAATCTTTGTTGTAGTGTTATTTTTATTATTTGATGCTCTAACTTTTTAAAAATTGAATATTCTTCCATAATTTGTTGTGCAGATCCCATTTTGAGACATTCTAAGGGCCATAATTTGTGCATATAGACTCATTTTTGGGTCATATTTTCTTAAGTATATTTTTCTATGTACTCCACATTGGTGCTCTCTTATTGATTTCATATTGTAATAGAACTTTATTTTTAGTATTTTGGTCATTTTGAAGACTTAAAAGATTTTGGAAATCAACTCTTTACATTGTAAATTGCACTAATAATAAATTACCACACATTATAACTATTGGGGGTTCATTTTAGTAATTAGTAATAGGGGTCTTATAAACATGCATTCTATACTCACAAACTAGAAAAGGTTGTATTTTGGGGGAATTTTCATCATCAATTTTGGTATTAAATTTCATCCTTATATTGTTAGGCTAAATTCAAAGAATTATTTATCTAGAAACAAGGGATATTAAATGAATGCTTCATGCATGATTTATTGTCTTATCTCCTTTGAATTTTTCCTAACCCACGTGATTATGAACAAAAGCATGCATGGTTTAACAAAAATGACATGGTCTAGATGAAATAATATGTTTCATTATTTTTTAGGATATCCTACATCAACTTGAGTAGACTAATTTCCCTCTCATTGCTTGGACCTTCATCTAGCATCTATATGGAGACCTCGATTCTTCATCTAAGAGTGGAAATTTCTCGGATAACCTTACACACATGGATGATATTGCTACCAATCCTTCTCCTCTTGACACCTATCTATATTTGAGGACATCTCTCATGTAAATGTTTCTTCATTAGAGTTCAAAGTCACTTCTTCTAGGGTTTCTAATGATACAACTCAATCCACATTGATCCAAGTCTCACACTTCAACAATCATTCTTCTTGAATCTTGTATCACACAGTCATAATTTCACATCAACATAGAGAAACATGAGTAGCTTCTAAATCCATTCATTCTTATTCCTTTTTACATTTCACTAGAGTGAGAATTTGATAGTTTGATAGCTCAATTTTTCTTTCTTCCAAAATAAAAATCCATCATCTATTGCAAAGGAACCTACTTCAATCATCATGTAACATTCTACATTGTTCTTCTCTCTCTTCTTTGTGGAGGGGCACATGCACCTTATCTTGTAGGGATTTTAGAACACTTTCTTCTAGGGGGCTACCTAGTCCTTCCTTTCTCTTGAGGTATTTTCTCTCTCTATTTTTGGAGGTGGCTATTCTCTTTGTCCTTGGGGTCACTTCTCTTTGGGGTGATTTTTTTGTGCATTAGTACCTCATTAGGCTTCATTTTTTAGACCCATATTTTTACCCACCCAAGATACACTTAAGGGGGTCTTACTATAGGTTTTATTTTCCTACGACCTATATTTATTTTTCTATTATCTAGGTTTTTCTTGCACTTTTTATTAAGTGTGCTTAGGTTAATAAATTGAGTATTATTATGAGTGGTTTGAGGCATCATCATCTTCTATAAGAGTTACATTTAATAATTTTAGATATATTTGGTGTATTCTCCCTATTGGTTATATTTGTCACCTTCCCCCTCTTGAAATATTTATATATACTCACCCTCTTAGCCTATTTTGCATCACTTTTGCATATTTGATGGGGGGAATCACAAATTTTTGGTTTTTTTTTTGCACATTTTGGTTCTCGATTGTCCCTTTCTTTTTTTTTCCTTCTTGGCCCTTTGGATAGGTGGTAGATTCAGATTGGTAAACAAGATTTTAAAGTTTTCTCTTTCTCGTTGCATTAAGGCGTGGATGGTAGTTACATTTAATTTGGGGGGAATTCGTTGTTACCTGTATGTGGGGGTATCGATCCAATTACCAGAGGCTGAATTCGACATGGATTGATTTTAATGCCTTCTTTATTATTTCGCTGGTCAGAGCCTTGATTGAAGAAGAATGTCTTCACTAGGAGGAGGCCGATGCAGGAAGTGGTTGATATCAGGTTGTCATGTGCAACTGAAGGTTTGAAGTCGTTCGCTGGAAAATGAGCATTAGAAATCGATTCCTTTCGGAATCGATTTGCTTGGTTTTTGTTTATGGTCTTGTTGCTCAAGACATACCGTGGAATTCAGGTTGTTTTCGATGCTATGTAATTTCCCAAGTTTGATGTAAAGGAAATGTGCAGCTTCTTTTTCTCTTTCACATCGCCTTGTAATGGTTACTTGCTGTTTGAGTGTATAAAAGATGAGTCTTTTGCAGTGTATTACCTGTTCAGTGGCCATGTGCAGCTTGGGATCAGAACGCTTGGTGTCTCTGTTTGTTTTCCGTTACTTGGCAAAGAATCGTGGATATTAACTCGCTACCTTCTTGGCTACATATAGGTTTTAGTGAGATGTATTCATTTATAGCTCTATGGTTGATTGCATTGGCTGATAATTTAAATCTGCTAGACACAGTTTTCCTTGGCTTGTGCGCAATGATCTATAGCACTGTTTTGCTTTATTTAACCGTATGTTCTGATATTTCTTCATTGATCTTAGTTTGTCTTCTTGGTCGACTATGGAGGATGCATGGTTTATTGAGTATGAATGAGCTATTTCAGTTTAGGTGCCTGTTCATTGAAGACTGATAGTAGTGTGATGATGTTTGCTCCAGCGCCTGAGGTATTTCTACTTGGTTGTGTTTAGATTCAGTTTGTCATCAATATTGTAGCTTCATGTTGTTATACTTATCTTGGGTTATCATCTGTTTTGCTGATTCTAACAAGGTGGTGAACAGGGACCCCTATTGTAGAACACCATCAACTCACCGCATGTTCAAATTAACTTATTTTTGACATGCAAGCATACACAACTAAATCAAATCCAAATAAATTTAGCCAAATGTGACTCCACAGTCAATTCCCACATGACCATATTAAGTAATTATGCCTCCATACTTGCATGTATGATATGGCGTAAAGATATTAAATGATAGTTCCTTCAAAGCTACAATATACAACATTGAACAATGCACATGCGTTCACCATCAACCATATGCTTCCCCAAATCATAATACATTTTTAACCTATAGTTTTTCACTTCTACTTTGCTTATTTTATAGCTTCTAAGTATTTGCATGGAAAGAGTGTGGAGGTCTACATGGAAAGATTATGGATGTTTTTTCAGTGTTCATTTTCAATGCACTCATCTATTTGGATTTGAATGGAAGGTGAGGTCGTCATATCTCACTAGGCAATGGCCTCACGCATTTTTATTTTTATTTTAATTTTCTCTCTATTGTATATTGTTTAGTTGTGTATTAGTGTCTTGTTTAGTATTTGTGATGAAATTTATTATATTCATTCATATGTTTGGCTTTAAACGAAAGGTGGGGGTATCATACCTCACTAAGGCAATGATCCAACTCATTTTCTTTTTCTATTTTGATGTCTTTTTATATCATGTATTGTTTAGGTGATTAGTATTGTGTCAATTATGAAAATGGTTTTTTTGCATTGGACTAAGATTATCATTTTCAACATTTTACCATCCATTGTTTAGGAATCTGTAAGAGGTAATTGATAGTTTTAATATTTGTGAAATACATTGTCAAGTTTGAATGATTCTCATTTATCTTCAAAGTTGTAATAATGGTTAGCACATTGCTTAGTTGAATGTTTTTTTCATTAGCATTTATTTAAAAACGTGTCTAACCATTGAGTTTGTAATATTTTCTTTTTTTGTTCATTAATTTCTTTTGGTATTTGTAGAATGATATGTTTCTATGAAAGTGTACCATCTAAAATTTTATTGTGTTTATGAACACAATTGTATGCACTCTCTTTTGTCTTTTGCAACACATTATTATTGATGAAAGTTTTATTCTTCTATTTGACCATCATTGCGGCCTATCAATCTAAAGTTATGAATTTAAGTATTTCTTTATTTTAATTACTACATTATATTAACCCATTTTCTCATCATGAGTAATCAAAATTTTGATTATTTGTGAAAAATTATAAAGACATATCACTCTTAATTGTCATGAAATCCTAATAATGGCTACTAAATTGTTTTCAAGTTCAACTCATCACCTTAATCAATGATATTGTCTTAATTCATGTTATGCATTGAAATTATTTAATTCTTTCAAAATGAATTTTTGCCATAAAATTGTTGGAAATTGTGTCTCAACTTGTTGGCTTGTATCTCTGTTCAAGTCTTCATTGTCGACTGATCGTTGGAGTTCCTAACTTTGGAACCTTTTCGCGGAGTTTGGAAGTTACATAATTTCCCGAATGACCGACTTCCTTCTTTGTCGCAGCATCGGTGATTTTTGTAACTTTGGAACCTTATCGTGAAAGTTGTAAGTTTGTGTTTTCTCTGATTGAGCAACAAGCCGACGGATGTGGGGACCACTTGGAATTCTGGGAGACTTGTTGAGAATATTGTAGATTCCCAGCTTGATTCTCCATAAATGCACTAGCAGTGAACACATGTCATGGTGGAGACCACAAGGATTGGCCAACAGTTCGGTGTGATGGTCAAATGTGGTGTACGAGTAAGTTGGTAATAAAAGGACTAACTTGTGGATACCTAAAGTCTTCGGGCTTTTATTTATAAACTAATGAATACTAATATTTTGTGTCAATGTGGGATATTGTCGATGGTTGAGCTTCTTGGAAGTCCTAGCAACAGCAATGGTCTTGTTGATAGTTCTGCAATGGACATCAGTGAGAAGTCTTGTCGATAGAGTTGGTTTGGCCAATGGTTTTGCATTCAGTATGATCTCTTGCCAATACCTTTGGTCTGGCCGATAGCTATGTGATCGGGTATTTTGGCATCGGGGAGACACGGTCTAGTGTCTCACCAACATGCGATATAGTTGAACACTTTGATCAAATGTTTGTCCTACGTGGCGCGTTCTAAGCCAATGAGAGAAGCAGAATTTGAACCATTGGCAGTTGTACAGTTGTGACTGTTCCTATGTGGAAGATCAACATACCATAAACAGAATGAGATATACTTTGTATAGGATGACAATGATCGGTTCGGGTAATGGAGATTTATGTTCGATACTAAACACGGATTGATCTGAGTGGATTCATTGTATGCATCTGAGAGCATTGTGAGATTAATGTTTTGTACAAGATTGATCAATGAATGTTGTTGATGTAAAATTGACATCAGAAAGTGAAGTCTGTACTCTGTATGTAATTTTGTTTACTATAATACAAAGAGGTTTTTCTTGGTGTGGTGGGGTTTTCTCCCGTAAGGGTTTTCCCACATAAATTTGGTGTCCAATTGTGTATGTTTTCATTTTCTCTATTCTGTTATTCTTTTCATGTGCATCTTATTGGACTGTAATTGAAAAATTTAAAGTCACCTCTACATTCTTCCGTGAAGTTTTGGCATTAGGAGACTTTGTTTTGCACCTAAGCTTTCCTTACAAAAATTTGTATTATTTTTGGAACCACCCTCTTTTATTTTTCATAAGTTTGGTTGAATAAGTGTGTTGTGATTTCTAGTTTCAATAAGGTTGGAAATAATTTTTGGAACCTTGCATTTTATAAAAATTCAATTCATTCTATGTTAAATGCCATTATAATAGCACAAAACAATATAAAGATATACTTAATTATAACTAAGAAGGACAATTTTCTTAGCATTGAGTTGGTTATTCCTCAACTTACAAAACATATTCCTTTATAGTTGTGATTTATCTAAGTATTAGAATATGTTGAGTATACTAGTTTTACATTAGGCTTTAGTTAGATGGGGACTCTTAGCATAAGTGAATTAGAAACTTGTACAAAGTAAATAAGATCTCTACTCTTCTCATCCATACTCATATGTGCTTTCAATTTCACAAATAGATTATATCCTTTTTCTCATATATATATATATATATATATATATATATATATATAGATATAGATATATATATATATAGTTCCTTCCACTTTTTTGTTGGATAGTTGTGTAAGAATTTCTATAATGAATAAGGTTTTTGAAATTGAACAAACAAAAACCTTTGAATTGTAAAACAAATTAAAAAATAATAATCCACCAAAAAAATAATTACAATCACAATTGTAGTGAGAAAAAATATTTGAGCCTTCTCTTTCAATTCTTGTGAAGAGACACACTTGTTGAACCCTCTTTTCAATTTAAAATATTTCACTTGTGATTATCGGTGAAGCCCAATAATAACTAAGTTATATTGGTCAAATCAATGCTACTCTTGTTTCATTGGATGAAAACATTAATAACTCTTGATTTCAAATATTTTTATTTTCTTTTGGTTTCTAATTTTTTTATTTGGAGAATGACACATTTCAAGAATAGTAATTCAATGAAATTATGTTATCCCTATGATTGTGTTTATGAACACAATTATTTGTAAATTTTAATCTTCTTATCAATTGAATCTTGATAACAATATCATAATTTGACTTGAAAAACTACATAGTTGAATCTTGATGACAATATTATAATTTGACATGCTATGGAAAATACCTCCTACTTATCAATTGATGAGCTAAACGGGCTCTATAATGAATGGTTGATCTGGAGGATTTTTGTCAAATTTTGAAGTTCCTCATTTTTCTCTAGAAACATCTTCATCAAAAAATATTGGGAATTCTGACTCCAATGCAACTCGAACGGAGTCAATCGGAGCTACAGTGCTTGAGATACACTCAGTCAAACCTTTAGTCAACTCAAAGACCTATCAGAAAAAAGGTCAAAAATCAAAGTGGTCAAAAGTGGTCAAGACTGGTGTCAATGCAAAGAGCTCATCGCAAGCTTTCCAATGACGTTCGTTTCATCAAAATTGGAGTTCGTTTGCCCAAGTTACGAGAAGTCAAAGTCAGCCAATCATGTGTGGACACGTGGCAGTCCAATCAATGCCACATCATCAGTCCATTCAGCGGACACATCACTCCAAAGTCTTTGACTGGCGAATGAAATTTTGATATGGCATCATCTCACTCCTCCACGTGGCAAGCCATTATTGGCAAAAGGTGGCATATTATTTTTATAAAAAAATATATAATAATAAAAAAATAAAAATAATAAAATATATAAAACAAAAAAAAAATGCCACATTCTTTTAATAAACGTGGGCTCTCCTATATTGAAGGATCTCCACCTATCTTAAAGCCCATATTAAAGCCACCCTATTTTAAAGCCATGAGTTTTGTTTTTAAAGTTTTAATTTTTTTTTAAAAAGCCTATTTTCATGGAATCCTTATTTGAAGGGATTTTAAACTCTTTTTTAATTATTATTACCCCTATTCAAAAGGGATAATCTCCTATAAGATAGCAATGGGATTATTTTCAAGGGTTAAAATTTAAAAGATCTTAAAAATATATAAATAATCCCGTAAGAGTTATCAAAACAAAATTATAGGGATTGTTATTTTCCTTTGTAAGCTCAAAATTATAAGGGCCCTTCATTATTTATCTTGAAGAGATTTGATTATGTAACGGGGGGATTTCTTTTGGATTTACATGTAAATTTGGGAGATTGTAAATCAAGTTGTTATACACCAAATTGGGTAAAATTGGTGTATAAAAAGGGGTAAATGGGTAAGAGTTGGAAAGGGTGTGTTTTAGCTAATTATTTTTGTAAGGGGATTTTGGAGGAAAATTGGTGATGCATTTTTGTAACCAAGTTATTGAACTTGGGAGATAGAATTTTGGGAGGTGATTTTTTTTAAGTGGAGAGTTAGGATTTTTCTTCCTTGGAGAAATCTTATTATAACTTCGTGCTTTTGGAGAAGCTTGTTCCCACGCACTTTGGAAGTGCATTTTCAGATTTCTTTGTAATCCAAGGGGAGGCTATGCTGAAGAAATTAACTGAGTTTCTAGAGGAATAATTGGATCGGTCTCACTCTATTGGAGCGAACCCGGAGACGTAGTCACGATTGTGGCGAACTCCGTTATCAGATTGTTTGCACTTTCTCTCTTCTTCTCTCTCACATTATGGTTATCACCTTGATTTTTAAAGCATAATTTCAATAGTGTACACTTGTTTTTGAGTTTCCATTAAATTGTTTAAGTTAAGCATTCAATTATGCAATTAGTCTAGATCCTAAATCAGATCAATGGTTCATAAGGTGCAACACTCGTTGAAGGTTTTAAAAATGGGGTTGTAAGCTAAGTGGGCTTAACCTTAGATAAAACTCCATGGTTAAGTGTGATTGAGTTGAATTAGTACTGGGATGGGTGACCTCTCAGAAAGGCCCAATGCTTCACCTCTGTGAGCATCACCTAGATTCAATGAGTGCTAAGTGGACCATTCATTATCATGAGTGATGGATTCTTGTGAACCACTACTCACGAAACATTGGTCAATGAGTTTGACATGAAAAACTACACAATTAAATCCTGATAGCAATATCATAATTTGACATGCTATGGAAAATACCTCCTACTTATCAATTGATGGGCTCTATAATAAATGTTTCATAATGTATGACACTTGTTGAAGGTTTTATAAATGGGGTTGCAAGCTAAATAGGCTTAACCTTAGAGAAAACTCCATGGTTAAGTGTGCATGAGTTGGAGTAGTATTGAGATGGGTGACCTCTCCGAAAGGCCCAATGCCTCACCTCTATGAGCATCACTTAGATGCAATGAGTGCTAAGTTGACCATTCATTATCATGAGAAATGGGTTCTTGTGAACCACTACTCATGAAACATGGGTCAATGAGTTTGACAAAAAAACTACATTGTTGAATCCTAATAGCAATATAATAATTTGACATACTATGGAAAATACATCCTACATATCAATTGATGAGCTAAAGGGGATCTATAATGAATGGTTCATAAGGAACAACACTTTTTGAAGGTTTTTCAAATGGGATTGCAAGCTAAGTGTGATTAACCTTAGAAAAACTCCAAGGTTAAGCATGCTTGAGTTGGAGTAATATTGGGATGGGTGACCTCCCAAGAAGACTCAATGCTTCACCTCTATGAGTATCACCTAGGTACAATGAGTGCTAATTGAACCATTCATTATCATGACAGATGGGTTCTTTTGAACCACTACTCATGAAACATGGGACAATGAGTTTGACTCGAAAATCTACATGGTTGAATCTTGATAGCAATATCATAATTTGACACATAGGGGAAAATACCTCCTACTTATCAATTGATGAGATAAAGGGGCTCTATAATGAACTTTTCATAAGGAACAACATTTTTTGAAGGTTTTACAAATGGGGTTGTAAGGTAAGTGGGCTAAACCTTAGATAAAACTCTATGGTTAAGCATGCTTGAGTTGGAGTAGTACTAGGATGGGTGACCTCCCGAGAAAGCCAAATTATTCACCTCAGCGAGAATCACCTAGATGCAATGAGTGATAAGTGGAGCATTTATTATCATGACATATGGGTTCTTGTGAACCACTACTCATGAAACATGGGTCAATGAGTTTGATTCAAAAAACTACATGGTTGAATCATGATAGTAATATCATAATTTGATATGTTGTTGAAAATACCTCCTACTTATCAATTGATGAGCTAATGGGTCTCTATAATGAATGGTTCATAAATCACAACACTTTTTGAAGGTTTTTCAAATAGGGTTGCAAGCTAAGTGGGATTAACCTTAGAGAAAACTCTATGGTTAAGCACACTTGAGTTGGAGTAGTATTGGGATGGGTGACCTCCCAAGAAGGAATAATGCTTCACCTCTGTAAGCATCACCTAGATGCAATGAGTGCTAAGTGGACTATTCATTATCATGATAGATGGATTCTTGTGAAACACTACTTATGAAACATGTGTCAATGAGTTTGACTTGAAAAACTACATGGTTGAGTCTTGATATCAATATCATAGTTTGACACACTTTGGAAAATACCTCCTACTTATCAATTGATGAGATAAAGGATCTCTATAATGAATGGTTCATAAGTAGCAACACCTATTGAAGGTTTTTTCAAATTGGATTGCAAGCTAAGTGGGCTTAACCTTATGGAAAACTCCATGGTTTTAAAGCATGCTCGAGTTGGAGTAGTAGGATGGGTGACCTCCCAAGAAGTCCCAATTCTTCACCTCTATGATCATCACCTAGATGAAATGAGTTCTAAGTGGACCATTCATTATCATGAGATATGGGTTATTTTGAACCACTAGTCATGAACCATGGGTCAATGATTTTGACTCAAAAAACTACATGGTTGAATCTTGATAGCAATATCATAGTTTGACATGTTGTGGAAAATAACTCCTATTTATCAATTGATGAGATAAAGTGGATCTATAATGAATGGTTCATTTAAGGTACAACACTTTTTGAAGGTTTTTCAAATGGGTTTGCAAGCTAAGTGGGCTTAACCTTAGAGAAAACTCTAAGGTTAGGTGTGCTTGAGTTGGAGTATTACTAGGATAGGTGACCTCCTTGGAAGGCCCAATGCTTCACCCTTGTGAGCATCACCTAGATGCAATGAGTGCTAAGTGGACCATTTATTATCATGAGAGATAGGTTCTTGTGAACCACTACTCATGAAACATGGGTCAATGAGTTTGACTCAAAAAACTACAAGGTTGAATCCTAATAGCATTATCATAATTTAATCTTCTAGTCCAACAATCACTATGACCTCTATGATAATAATTATTTCACTCATTTTCATCGCTCATGGATTGATGATGATAATTTATCATAGGTTCATATTAATGATACTTCATCTTTTACATGAAGATGATAATGGATATTTTCAATGATTATGAATTTCTAAAAATGCTTCATTATTTGTAAAAACACTATTGCATGCTAATTAAAAAACTACTAATAATGTTACTATCTTGGTTATAAAATTTAAATTGTATCTAATGGATAGAGATTTATGTTGGTTTGATAAATATTTTGTGTTCTACTCTTGTAATTATCTAGAAAGAAATTTTATTAAATACTTTTCTAGTGCTAAAGATGATAATGGGGATTTATTTTTACTTCTTCACAATTATTCATTTGGTCCAAACCCATCAATGGATATGGCTTATTTTATCCCTTGTGGTTTTGATTAATATTATGTGCATATTAAGGCATTGAATATTCCATATTTATATGTGGATCCTTCTATCTATGGAAAACCATCTAAAGCATGTATAGATTCTAAAGTGACATGCAATTGTTAAAATGATTCTAAAAGTAACAAATATATCAAATCATCATCACCACCTCCTAAGAAATTTTATTAATGTGGATTCTCTTGATTATATTGAAAGCTTTATAATAGCCACTACATTGGTCAACTCAATGCTATTCTTGTTTCATTCAATGAAAACATTAGAAGCTCTTGATTTCAAATTGTTTTCATCTATTTTTTGTTTCTATCTATCTTGTTATTTGGAGAGTGGCATGTCTCCAAGAAAAATAATAATGGAAGTCTATCATCCCTATGGTTGTGCTTATGGACACAATGATATTTGTAAATTTTAATCTTCTATCCAACCATCATTCTGACTTGTGAAAATTAACTTATAACCTTTTTTTAGGTAGTAAATATAAACATAACTCTATATTTTCACTCGAGGGAATACTAGTGGACCCTTGTGCATCATTTAACATAGTAGACAACATTGCTAGTGATATCATTTCATTTCCCTATTCCATATCATGCATGCAAGTATGGAGGTGAAATTAGTAAATGTGGTCACATGGTAGTTGAGTGTGGAGTGATGCCAATTAAATTTCTTTCACATTTGATTATATGTATTATTTGAATGATGAAAGTAAGTCAATGCAAACATGTATTTGGGAAATGGTGTCCAAGAACAATAGAGCCATGTACACAATCTTTGGTTAATCATTTTTTGACCATAAAAATAGTTCCCATAAATTGATTGTATCCAGATATCTAATGGGTCATATGAAGATAAATATAAAATATATGAACTCTCCACATCCATTTTTGCATGGATATGTTTTGTTTTTAGTGCCAACATGGCACATACAAAGTCATGACAACCCCTAAAGTATGGTACACCACTATTAGGCCCCCTCCCCTATGATTTACACAACCAATTTTTATGTACAATATTTTGGATTCTTGATTGCCTTGTATCATAATGAAATTATTTTCTTCCTCTACATTACAAAATGTTAACATTTAGGAATGATAGGTATTAAATTGAAATGATATTTTTTTATATTCACTACATGTAATTGCATTAAGGATTTCTCTTAAAACATATATTAAATATGAAAATAATTGGAATTAAAAATAAGAGTCATTTTTCTTCATATGGATTGGATATTATCATACTTGTAGGGAAACTAACACAAAAATGTAATAGATATTGTTACTGTTGATTAAAAAATGTCAAGCATGCCTCCCAAGACTAGTATTAAAAACTTGTTTCTATACAATCATTATATTCAAAAAATGGTACAGAAGATTGTCACACATTAACCTAAAATTGTTATCCCCATACCTACTATAGAGATTAAGATAAAGGATTCCCAAAAGACATCACTAAAATGTGGTATAATATTCTATGCTTCTGTAGAACCCCAATCCTAGACCTACACAAACACAATAAATAAACACAATATTAGATCAAATGCAAGTTAGTATCAAGATTCCCCATGAAATCCATTTAAATTCCAAAGAACAAGAAATGAGATGAAGAAAATAAGTAAGTATAAACAAAAGCTATCAAATCCTATTCAATGTAAAGCAAACTCTTGATCTCATGGTGGAATTGGTGCCAATTTGATGTGGAAATTGGCCCTTTCCCAACTCCTATGATGCAATTTTGATAAGTGATCCACTTTGGTGAAGATTCAATTGAGATCCATGATGAAAAATATGCATAACCTAGCTAAGATCTTTGATAAAATGGATGGAGATAGAGATGGTTGAGGATGAAATTGAGTTTAGTAGACTTGCTCAAATTGTGGATGATCAAAATGAGGAGAGAAGCCTCTTATTTATAGAAAGACAAGATGGAGGAATGATCAAAATAAGCAATGTGGGATCATTCAACACCCAATGAAGAAGCGCTACTTGTCAAGATGTGAATGGAAAAAGGATCTGGACATTTTGATGAATGTGTCCATAAATGCAACTAGGTGGAATTTGAAAATAGTGAAATGACAGGTAAGAGGGAAAAAGAATGACTTAAATATCACTTGGCTCAATGCTCAAGGACATATAAGAAGGAATGAATGTCTTGTTGGAAGGAAAAATCCACTTGGAGGGATTTCAAATTTGGAAGAATATTCCCCTAAAGATGCCAAGTTGAGAGAAAATAGGGATTTAATAAATTAATTAAATGTATTTTCATGTGCAAGTGGAAAAAGCTAGAGGATGGGACATGGATTAAGATTAGATTTAATCAGGATTTGATTAAATAAGAGGAGGTTAGGTGATTTGACAATTTTGACTTAGATTTTAGGATTTAAATAAATCAAAGTTGAGAGGAAAATGATTTAGACTTTAGTTAAATAAAGATTTTGATTTATTTAACTAAAGGGGATGATTGTCAGATTAAATTAGATAAAGGTTTAATTTTATTTTATTTAATAAGATGACTTTAGATATTTAATCAAATAAAATGAATTATTTAATTAAATAGAGACCTAGGGTTAATTAAATCAGATTGAATAATTTAATTAACAAAAGAGAATGACTTAATCCAATAAATAATTATTTATTTAATTAAGGGACGAAGAGTGATGGCAAGCTTGAGAAGGTGATTTAGGTTGAAATGATGTTAGTAAATTAGGATCAAGTGTGTAATGTCAATCAGTACATTTTACGTGTCTACATTTTTCCCCTCTTTAAAGCAAAGTACTCGTTGCATTGGTTCAAAGAATAAACATGCCTTGATCAAAAGCAAAAAAAATTGAATTTCAAAACTTGCCCCACTACTGCCCTAGCAGACGAATTATGCCAATATACTACCCCCTTGACAGATTAGACGAAAATTTCAACTTTTTGGGTGATCTCATGAAAAAAGAGGACAAGGCACTCGATAGGTCCAAAAGGTTAAAAAACATGCCAAAAAAATGCAAAATGGTAAACAAAAGGACAAAAACAGGCCCAGGGGGCCAAAACCCTAGCAAGATGGCTAAACAAGGTCAAAAAACCCTAACTTTTAGGCTTAATATAGGCTTCGGTGGGCTATTTCCAATTCATTTACACACGGCCTATAGAGATTTTGCCACTGGAGCTCTGAGCATTGCTCGAGATGGAACAAAGTGTGATTCCACGACATGTTTTAGATTGAGTACGAGTGTACCAGTAGCATCTAGGCATAGGACCTCCAATGAGTGATCCTAACTTGATCTCATTTTTCATGTTTAGGTGCATTTATTAGGCCTAGAAAGTTAGTTTAGGTCTAGCAGTGCAATATAGTGCCACTACAAACTTAATTTCGGTGTTGTGTGGCCTCAAATAGTGTTGCATATCCATGTAGCACTAAGGTGGCAAAGTTTGCAAATTAGGGTTTTAGGTCAAATCGTGTTGCGTATGCGCAGAGTGCCACAGCGGTCCCATTTGAAGTTTAGGCTCAAAGGTCAAAATGGGTCGTAGACAAACTGCACCACAATGGCGGGGTTTGAGGGTTCAAAATCCTCCAGTGGCGTAGTTTGAAACTTCCAAACTATGTTTCCTTTACAAACAGCAATGCATATGTTGTTTCAAAAGCAAAAAAGCTTGACCGGGCTTAGGATTTTTTTCACAAAATTTGACGTCGTAACCTTGCTGATGCAAGAGGAGGCCAGGATACTACACTCACGAGAGCACAGGATCCCAGTTTTATTTGGCATTCTAGAGGGGATGCACGAGTGACTACAGGAGCACCTAGGAGCCCTAGGATTATGGTACATCACCTACCCTTGCCCAGTCCATACACACTTGGGTATGATGACTGTGTTGGCCGAGTGATGGAACAGCAAGACGTCGTCTTTCCATTTTCCCACTAGTGAGATGACGATCACTTTGGAGGACGTTTAGCGCATTTTAAGACTACTGATCCATGAAGAGTGCGTCATTTATGATATGGATGTTGGACGAGGCACCTGCTACAATATGATGGGCCTCAATGAGATTGTCTTCTCAAAGGGTCAGATTGAGTTGGAGCGATACAAGCTCACAGTTTCACCATTCAAATTAGTGGTAGCAGCAATTATCTCAGGGCTTGTGGCACCCAATCGGTAGGGCCAATACTTCAGCATTAGATGGGGGCTTTCCTGGGAGAGGATGATTAGATTTAGGACTTGCTTCACTTGGGGACCAGTGCTACTGGCCTCTCTCTACAGATATTTACATGAGGTCGCGTATCTGGATGACATATCCCTTGGGGCTGGTGTTACTCTATTATATATCTGGGCATGGGAGCATATCTCAATGTTGTGTCCTATTATAGTTGTTCCAATGGCCATGGAGCCAGATGATCCAGTGGTGTGGCAATACAAAGGCAGAGTTTCATTTTCACACATTGGCAAGCACGGGATCCCTCATTGGAGGAGGGTTATAGACGATATGCAGGAGTTCACCTAGTGGCCATACCTTAGATGGCCAACATGGTACGACGATGATTAGCATCTTTTCTTCACCCACCAAGATTAGCTTATGTAGGGGCAAGAGCATACTATGATAGAGAGATATCTGCTAGATAGAGTGGCACATCAGTTTGGTGATGCTCAAGATTGACCCGATGACCAGTACGTGGCCATCTTTGCCTGTATGATGAGGGAGACATCCTGGGGCTGGTATATACCCGTACACAAGGTGATTCAGAGTTTTATGCAGCTTGTGGCTAGGCCATGGGGATATGCACAGGGTCTAGTTGATGTCAGCACAACACAGGGATAAAGGGATTGGTTCTGAGTGCCTTTGAGATTGACATTACCAGGTGTAACAGTGGCCCGACGAAGGCTTAGGGGCCAAGCAGGCAAGCAGCCGTAGGGAGGCCAATGGGGCAATGGCGTGGACGGAGGCAAGGGAGGTAGGGGTCCACAACCATATCAAAGACCACCTCCCCAAGATGGAGAGCAGGAAGATGGGTTGCCCCAACAGGATCAGGATCAGGTCTTCCAGGACCAAGACCAAGGACTAGGATTAGGATCACGGGCACCAGGATAGGGTCTTGACACTGCCGAGGGATGGGAACCAGGATCAGCCACCTATGCATCCAAACCCCAAGGATGGTTAGATTATCTAGCTATAGGCACAAATACAAGCACTTACAGCTGAGAGAGATTAATTACGAGCTGAGTGGGACCAGGCAATCCAGCAAAGACAAGCTATGGAACCACAGGCAGCAGCAAAGATGGGTAGATGATAGTAGTTAGAGAGCATGTATGCATCCTCCTCCAGGAGCATGGTACCACTTTCATCATACAGGAAGGCCATCCAAGAGGCTGATTATTACACAATGCACTATTATTAGGTTGTGTTGAGAGCAACTCGAGTCCCAAACCCGCAGAGGACCACAGGGAGAGAGAGCAGGTGGCAAGGGCAGCAACCAACAAGGTTAGCCCCAATTTTGATCAAAGACATATATTCTTTCATTCTTTTATGCTTCACAAGCTCGTTTTTGATAGCCTAGTGGGTGATTGTACTCTATTGACATACACGTATATTTTGATCCAATTTTGTACCATGACAGTGTACATTTTGATGATGATATATGAGATGAGATTATCTTGATCCTATGTATGATGTGATATTTCCTATTTTATTTATGCATTATGGATGGCTTTTATTTTCTATATGCTATGCAATGATTCTATATGATGCTATGATGTTTATGTGATGATAATGCTATGTGATGTGTGACTTTATGATGTGATACAATGATATTATGTGATGTTGTGATGTACATTATGTTCTATGTGATGATGCAAATGTGATGAGATGCTTTCTTTTTTGATATCTTTTCTATTACGATATGATGATGCAAAATGCAATGATTATGCAACTAACAAATCTATATTATGCCCCTAATGGATGATGATGAATTGAAATATTTTTCTCTTTTCATTATCTTTTCTCATGCATTATATGGTGATGTATTTATATGATGCTTATGTCATGATGATCTTATGCAAATGAATGGTGCTTATGTATGTTCCATGGATATTATGATGATGGTATGATATGATAAATGAAAATGATGTTATGATGATGCAAATGTTATGGTAATGGTGTATGATGTTTATGATATGATGATAATGCTATGGGATGATTGATTTTATGCTTACATAATGGATGCATATGTATGGTTTATGAGATGCTTTAGAATAACCAATCTATATTATGTAATGATGGAAATGCAATGCATGTGACATGATTTAATATTTCCTATACGATATGATATGCAGTATGCAATATGCTAACAGTTTGTGGATGTAAGATGGATGCATATATGATGAATTTTGATTAAATTTCATGGTACCATGTTAGCATGAAAGAGGATGGAAGAAAGCAAGAGATTCCAACAAGACAAGAGATGATGATGAGATATGTATGTTCATGATGATGATGATTGCCTACTGAGGAGTTGGGATTTTCAAAGGGCCAATTACCTTATGTTTGATAACACACATAGGGATGATGCATTAAGGTATTAAGAACCATGATGGTGTTGCACCTAGTGTGATGGGCCTTGGCTCGACACTTAGATAGGAGTACTCTTGTTCACACCTGGCGT
>VDFB02183686.1:0-22644 GCA_007258455.2 Sequoia sempervirens
CAAAATGTATAGAGTAAGAGAGAAATAGAAACTAAAAAATAACAGAAATGATGGAAAAAGGCTAAGGATGTCAAACCTCCAGATTCACTCCATTTATTGCTGCCAAATGCAATGCTGTATTGCCAGAACTGTCATGGTCGCGGCTCACCATTTCCACTGCTTCTTCTGCCTCTCTGTTTTCCAGCAGATACCTCACTACCTCAATTTGATCATATTCAACAGCAAAGTGTAGAACAGATTTATGATCTGAACTGTGAATATCGACACACTCTGGCATTCTCGAGACGAACTCCTTGATTATCTCCCAAGGGCCTTTCATGGCTGCTACATGAACTGCGCATCTTCCATACTCATCCTTCGTCATCATTGACTCGTTCCGCCAAGAACGATGATTTAACATTGCCTGTACAACCTCAAGATGTCCTCCCTGCACGGTTCTATGCAGAATCGGGGTTTCCGGAATACCCCAAAGAGACGGAAAAACGAAGCTCATTAGAGAGTACAGAGGTGGCTTATTTTCCAGCAGCGCCACAACTACATCTGCCTCACATTTACATGTAGCTGATGTCAATATATTTGATGTATCTGCAAAATTAGTATCGATTTCAACTTAAACAAATAACCTGTAAATTTACCTTTATATCCCCTGTAAGCTGCCTCTCTAACAGACCGATCCCATTCAAAAGACCGTTCCCATTCAAATTCATATCCAGATGACCTCGCCTCCAATAAAAGTTCAACTATTTCCATGTGGCCATAACTCGAAGCTATCACCAGAGCTGTCTCTTCAAATGTATTGTAACGGTGGTTAGACTTCTGTGTCTGTGTTGAAGAAAAATTTCGACGACACCTCGACTTCCACCGCTTTTTAGCAGCTTCATGCAGTGGCGTGTTGTCATCCTTGGTTCGAGCATTAGCCAAAGAGGGATTCACTTGAAGAATCCACGTAACAAGATTTAGATGGCCTTCCTTGCAGCAATATGCAGAGCAGTTTCTCCTTCAGTACGACCACCCAGAACATCTCTGTTGAGCTCATGTAATCTTCGAACCCTAGCATCATCACCAGCTTCCAAAAGCAAGTATTAGAGTTCCTTATCCATCCTCATCTTTGTGTTTTGCGCTTGCCTACAATAGAGGATGCACTGAAAAAATCATAGACAACGGAAGAAGAGTTCGCCACAAAAACTGCGTGGATCCGATGCAATCATTACGGAGGAAAGAAAGTTCGTTAAAATTATATAAAATACCGACATAGGGTGGAGGAAAGACGTCTGCTTGAATATTTATGGATGTTGTTTTCAATATTGAATTCACCCATAGATAACGAGAGTACGGTGTTTGAATGCCACAAAAATCTAGAGACACCCCAACATGATGTGATTTGCGTCGAGAATACTGCAGTAAACCATAGTTTAAGACACCCAACATCCAGCCCATTCAATTATTACTTCCCACTGCTTAAAAAAAAATTAAGCTAACGTATAAAGACGTTGATAAGTGGGAGGTATTTTCCACAGCATGTCAGATTATGATATTGCTATCAGGTTCAACCGTGTAGTTCTTGTGAGGAGCCACTACTCATGAAACATGGGTCAATGAGTTTGACTTGAAACTACGCGGTTGAATCGATAGCAATATCACTGAACTGACTTACTGTCAGAAAATACCTCTACTTATCGGTGATGAAACTAAAGGGGCTCTATTATGAATGGTTCATAAGGCACAACACTTCTTGAAGGTTTTGCAAATGGGGTAACAACTTAAAAGCGGGCTTAACCTTGGAGAAAACTCACCGGTTAAGCGGCGGCGGCAGGCTTGGGATGGGTGACCTCGGGGCCGGACCGATTACTTCACCTGCAATGAGCATCACCTAGATCGCGATGAGTTAGCTTCAGTGGACCATTCATTGTATCATGAGATGGGTTCTTGTGAACCACTCTCATGAAACATGGGTCAATAGGTTGGCACCAAACTACCGGTTGAATCATTAGCAATATGCATAGTATAAAGACTTTTTTTTTTTTTCTAAAATAGCATATATTTTAATTTTAGAAGTGATAAACATAATAATATGACAGATAATTGTGCAAAAAATCTATAGTTATTATGTAAATAGAGGTAAGAGTAATGGGACGTTTTAAATAATGTTACTATAAAGGATTAATTACTTTTATTTCAATGGTTTAGGTTAATAAGATAAATGTAATTAATTCTATATAAATTGTTGGGAAAGGTGTTTCAATTTTATTTTTAATGTTAAGAAAAATAATAAATTTAATTTTGGATTGTAAAATAAAAATTTAATTTATGGATTGGTGAGGTTTTTTTTTTCAAAATAAATATTTCAGGTTGCTCAATATTGGTTATTTTTATTTCCAACATGTAGATCTCTTTGAGCTTTATAATTTAAAAAAGGGGACCAAACATTATCTTGGATAAAATTTATGTCCTCTAGAAGTTGGTTGTGCCACATTCAAAATGTGAAAATGTCTATGACACATTAAAAAATTGTAAGATGGAGTTACACTTATTCACCACCTTATGAATTGTCATTATTTATGAGGCATCTTTAAATATAGATAATAGAGTCAAAATGGAGTTCCAAAGTTGGTGAATGTATTATAACAAACTCATGGTCATTGGAAGGAGTATGTTACTTTAAGCATGTGGACTCATCTTGGAATTTGGGTGTTGGATTTTTAGCTAAGGATGTGGGCACCACATTTTGAGTCGTCTTAGCTCATGGTTTTCTAATTACTATTTGATAAGTTCATGTATGTTGTCTCCTATTTATTAGGTTCTTGTGATGAAGATCTTGATAGTGAGTTTTGTAGATATTTTTATATTACAATATTTACTCTAGATTTCTAGGTTTTGCATTATTGCTAATCAACTAGAGTTCAACTTCTGCATTCATCAAATGATTATCATTTTAGTGTGCACATATTTGATAAGTCGTCCATTTATGAGAATTATTCAATTGAGGACATTACAATGGTATCAGCTCGGATGTTTCCAACCTATAAAGAAAGCTACAATTTTGATGCAAGTTTTACCCCATGCAACCTAATGAAAGAGAAATCAAATAATATCAAAGAGAAAGAAGAAAGGCCTAAGAATCAAAAGTAAAGGAAGAAGTTATGGGGGATATGGATACAAGAGATAAAATATACATGGTGATGGAAACTATTAAAGTTGGGGTTAGAAAATTATTGAAAGTTATTTGGCAAGTATAGCCCTACCATTACATAATTTGAATCTAAATATGGTAGGTAATTGAGAGGGAAGTTCTTTTGTCAATAATAGAGTTCCAAATATATTTTTTAGAAAATATTCTACAAGGAGAAGAGAGAAAATTGATTGATGAAGATCCATTTCAACATCAACCAACTAATGAGGTTGATGTATACCATGAAGAATATAAAGAGTTGAATTGGGAAAAGAATAATTCTTTAGCCTCTTAAGAATATTATGATCTTAACATTAAGCATGTGATGCAAGAGCATCCTTGGGTCGTAGCAATCTTGCATCACCCAAAAATATTTCCATTTCAGTTTGTCTCTATTTTTCTTGTTTGAGTTGGTAGATCTGGAAGATCTTCATGTTTGCTCGTCAAACCTCACAAATTTGTGTGTTCTTCATGGGCATGTTCATTTACCTTATTCCTGATTTTGAGAATAATTGGTTTCTCTTCTGGCAAGTTATCACTTCTGGAATATTTGACAGTTTCCTTATTCGATTCTAGGATGGTTTTTGGGCCCAACGGCTAGTTGGATTGTTCGTGGATCGTCTCAGTTGTTCATGGATCGTGGCAGTATGTTTCTAATTATTCCTTGGGGTGTCCCCGACCTTCAATTAGGTCCACACTTTATTCAATGCATTCACTGAAAAGTTATTCAAGATTTGAGGCCAACCTATTCTTGCAACCATTGTATTTTCCTTTTTGGGAATTAACTTAATTCTTGGCCAACATGGATGTCTCTGGTCTTGCGAATGTATAGAAAGTGATTTATTAGATCATTTGAAGGCATCCAACTAGGAGAGATGTTAGTAGGTTGAGCAAAGAGATAGCTCTGTAGGATTTCACTCATTGAGGACCATGTAGGAAGATGATATTTGAGCATGTTGTAATCAGGCCTATGAGCCTAATTCTGCAAGCCTGGATGTTGTCGACTAGTTGTAATTGAATTACCTGATAATAAGAATGTTTTCATTTGTGTTGGCATCAATTTTCTTTGTTGCTTCCATTGTGTGACTCTTGCTACACATTTGGACTATTCTCTTTGAGGACCCTTCGGTCATGGCTACATTAGTTGGTATCAAAGCAGGTTGTGAACCTATGAATCGAGAGATGAGGGTGGGTTGTGAACCTACGAATTTGAATATGAAAGCTAGTTGCAAACTTTCATTGAGTTACAGTCCTTGAGGCATTCCTTGGGGTGAACAGAGCGATGACTAGAGGCAGCTTGTAGGTGTGTTCAATAGATCACCGAGGGAGAGGTAGTTGAAACCCTACAATCAGATTGCCAAGTTAGGCAGTTGCACCGAGCAAGGGGAGAGATGCCTCCAAGAAGGATGAACCCTAGAAGAATGGAGCAGATGGTGGAAGACTTTAAGAATGAGATGAGGAATGAGATTTAGAATCTCTTAGGTGGTTTGAGGAGAAACCCTTAACCAGAAGATGAATATGAAGAAGTCGTAGAAGAGCTCAAGATTGAAGATATTGAGCGACCGACAGATGAAGGAGAAGAGAAATTGTTGAGGGAAGTTGCACAAGTAAGTAAAATTCATAAGTTGGAAGCTTCTAATTTATCTAGTACATTGAATCTAGAAGACTTGATAGACTGGATAGGAGAATTGGAAGACTATTTTGAGTTAGAAGATGTTAGAGATCCTCTAAGGGTTAAGCTAGCATAGACTAAGTTGAAAGGGCATGTTGCCTTATGGTGGAAAAAGTTGTACAAAGACATAGTGGAGAATGGTGAAATGAGAATCACCCGATGGAGACAGATGGTTGCAAGGTTAAAATCTAAGTTTGTCCTGGAAGATTATGAGTTAGAGCTATTTAAGAAGCTACAAAACCTGAAGCAAAAGGACATGAGTGTGAAGGAGTATACTGAGGAATTCTACAAGATGACAATCAGATCTAGACATAGAGAGATGAATAGAGAGAAGGTGGATAGGTATATAAAAGGCCTTAGATACAATATTGAGGATGAGATGATTATGTTGAGAATTATATAGTTGAGGATACTTTTCAATATGCTCTTAAGGTTGAGGATAAAGTGAAGAAGAGACAACAACATTCCCCTAGGAGGAAGCAGAGACAGATAAGCAGTGGAAAGGAGAAACAGACAAGTGAAGAGGAACCTAGACCTAAGTGGAGTAAAGAATCATACCAGACATTACAAAGGAGAGGAAATAGAAGTAAAAAGCTCTCTAGAAAATGTTTCAAGTGTGGAGAATTTGGACATAGATCTTTTGAGTGTCCTGAGGGATCGAGCAAAGGGACTGGTACGAAGAGTTGTGTGGCGCATGAAGAGTAGGTAGCTGATGAAGGGATAGAACCTAAACAAGGAGAATATTTAATGCTTAGAAAGGTGTTGATGAACAGGGAAGAGACTAGCACTACTCAGATGAAGCATCTTTTCCAGATGGTATGCAAATTAGAAGGTAAGTATTGTAATGTTATTGTGGACAATGGAAGTACTGATAATTTGGTATCTAAGGAGATGTTGGAGAAGCTTGGTTTGAGGAATTTTTTGCATTCTAATCCTTATAGGATAAGTTGGTTACAGAATGATCATGTGATGGGGGTAAAAGAGCAGTGTTGGGTGGAATTTAATATTGGCCCTTTTAGAGATGTAGTTCTGTGTGATGTTTTGTCTATGAGTGTCTGTCATGTTTTGTTGTGAAAACCTTGGCAATTTGATAGAGGAGCAATTTATGATTGTAGGAGAAATTTGATTACTATAGAGAAGGATGGAAGGAAGTTTACCTTAGATCTCTTGAAGAAGACAGAGGAGGGAGTGAGGAACTTGAGTCTTGTGAAGAGTTTCAATACTGAGAAGCAAGATGGAGAAAACATATTGAAGAGTGAAAAGGACCTGAAAGAGAATCCTGTGAACAAACTTGAGAGCAAGGTGGTACAGGATGGAGGTAAAGACAAAATTGTGCAGCAGAAGACATGGATAGCAAATGAGCAATCGATTAAGAAGAAGCCTTGTAGAAAGGGAGGGATAGATGAGCAGAAGAAGGCAGGTAGTGGTAAGTGTTCCTTACTACCTTGTGCAGGTACGAAGTAGAAAGGTGGACAGGAGAAGGATTTGAAGGACCCGACAAGAGAAAGGAGAAAAGGCAAGAGGAGGAGTTCAGATAGGGAAGATGTTTGGATCAAGAATGAGCATGGGATCTACATCCCAAATCCAATTCGATGTTCATGAGTTCCTCTCATGGAACATATTTTTGCACTGGGGATGTTTGATGCAGGAGCATCCTTGGGTCGTAGCAATCTTGCATCACCCAAAGATATTTCCATTTTAGTTTGTCTTTGTTTTTCTAGTTCGAGTTGGTAGATCTGGTAGATCTTCACATTTGCTCATCAAACCTCACGGATCTATGTGTTCTTCGTGGGAATGTTCATTTACCTTATTCCTAATTTTGAGTGTAATTAGTTTCTCTTCCGGCAAGTTATTACTTCCAGAATATTTGGCAGTTTCCTAATTAGATTTTGGGATGGTTTTTAGGCCCAATGGCTAGTTGGATTGTTTATGGATCATCTCCATTGTTCACTGATCATGGAGGTGTGTTTCTAATTATTCTTTGGGGTGTCCTCGACCTTCATTTGGGTCCACACTTCATTCCATGCATTCACTGAAAAGTTATTCAAGATTTGAGGCTGACCTATTCTTGCAATCGTTGTATTTTCCTTTTTGGAAATTAACTTAATTGTTGGCTGACGCAAATTTCTTTGGCCTTGCGAATTTATATGAAATCAATGTATTGGATCATTTGAAGGCAACCAACTAGTAGAGATGTTAGTAGGTTAAGGAGAGAGATAGCTCTGTAGGATTTCTCTCATTGAGGAGCATGTAGGAAGATGATATTTGAACATGTTGTAATCAGGCCTACGAGCTAAATTTTGTAAGCCCGAATATTTCCAGCTAGTTGTAATTGAATTACCTAATAATAAGAATGTTTACATTTGTGTTGGCATCAATTTTCTATGTTGCTTCCATTGTGTGACTCTTGTTGCATAGCTGGACTATTCTCTTTGAGGACCCTCTGGCTGTGGTTGAATCAGCATGATTGAAGGAAAGGAAGAACTCAACATGAGATGCCCCAAAAAACATACAACACCACTTGCGTAAAATCACCATTCCTACTTTTAATGGCTTTAATGAATATTATGGTAAAATTATAAATAGTGGTGTAGAGAATGTGTTTTGGCATTTAATATGATTTGTTTGAGTATTGCATTGAGAAGAAATAAAAGAGCTCAATTATTTATAATTTTGCAAAGTATATATGAGAAGTTAAAAGTAGTCATTATTGCATACACTTATCATATTAGTTATTCCAAATTAGGGTAGCTATTATTACATACTCTTATTATAATAGTTCTTCCAAATTAATTATATAGGGTAAAGAACAATTCCTAGTACTAAAAATATATTTCCTTCACAATATTTTGAAGATAAATTATTAAGTTATGTAAGTTGATATAAATTTAAGTTCTATTTTTATTCACTATATTAATACCTTTTAAATATGGTTTTTTTTTTTAAGAAAATAAAAGAGTATAAATCATTATGTCAAGAGACATGTAACCTATAGAAATAGGGAGAGAAGCATTTGATGGTGTGACCATGAAATAAAATTGAATAAAACAAATTTTAGAATAGACATTTAATTATTAAATATATTTAGACATCAAATTAATACCTAGAAATGAAGCTTTAAATATGTGGGATATAAGTTATATAAGATTTCTACCAATTTTTAAGTGAAAACAAAACAAAAGAATTATAGAAATAAAAATGGTAGCATTTCTAAAATTAAAATTAAAATGTACATACAAAAGTAATCAATGGGTGTGTGCAAGAAGTAAAGTCAATTTTTTGGACAAAAAATGGAAGTGTTTTCTCTGATTTTTAGAATTTGTCACATTTGACCTTAAAATTTGAAGCACTTAGAGATGGAATCTTAAAAAAAGTCACTAATCATAAAATGTAATACTAGGAGTCTAGTTTTCAAATATGTAATTTATTTCAATACCTAGATGATACAAATTGATTTTTAATAGGTGTTTCTAAAAACCATTGTTTAAAAGTCACTTTTTTTACCATACCATGCACATGTACACCATCCATATTTTGACCTAAATAATCATATTTTTCTAAATCCTTTTGGGAAAAGATTTTGAACTCACTGAAGCACGTTTTTCTTTTCTTTTTTGTAATTTGTTATTGATTTTTTTGTTTTAAAAATTTTTATTGGCCATATTTGTTGCTTTGAAAAATTGTCATGTACGTCATGCATAAGATGACCTAAACTTATCATTTATTTTTTATTTTTACAAATTAAAAAGAATTGTCTAAAGTACATTTTCATATGATCTCTTATACAAAAAAAATATTTTAATAAAAAGTTAGTATAATAGCAAAAATCCCTGATATTTCATATTTATGGATCAGTTTCATCATAAATTAATTGAAAAATAGAAAAAATAATTCAATTGTAAAAAAAAATACATGTTTAGAATCTACACTATCTCATCCATAATGGGTTTTGATTTCGTCAAAAAATTCTACAAAAAAGGTCTTCAAACATATGTCCAAAGTCACTATTTTCTTGTGACATTGACATGACCTTCAAGTTGTAGGTCAAACTAGGTCCAAAGATTAGGTTCAAGTCCCCAAGCCTTTTCCCAAACCAAAAAAAAGGTAAAAACCCAACCAAAAATTCAAATTTTAAGAAACGAGATCCCATTTACAAAACGGGATCTTGTTTTGTAAATCAAGATCTCATTTCATTTTATTTATTATTTGGACTGTTGAAAAAGAAACAGGATCCCGATTACAAAATGAGATCTTATTTCCTTTTTTACCATTTTTTTAATTTTTACTGGCAAAATGTTACTATCAATTCTGCAACTTGACATTTGAATTAAATTTTTGTCTTTATAAATCTTCAACTTGCAATTTGAATTAAATTTTTGAAAGGAGGCATCATTGGAATAATTTTTGAGTGGAATTGTGTTTGTTTTCTACTTGTTTGAAGGAGGAACAAAAGAGGAAGACTTTCACTATTGACATTCATTTGTGCTTGAGAATTTTGTAATCATGGGTTCATAAGCTCATAATAAGAGGAAAGATAGGAAGGTATTGACCCATGAAGAAATTAAAGAAAAGAGAGAGGAGGAAAAAAGGCAAAGAGATAGAAGAATGAGGATTCGATCAATTAATAATGTTGAAGCATCCAATTCCACAACTATTGAAGATAAAAACATTGAGGAGACCATGGATGTAGATGATGCAAATTTTCAAGAGGTTAATGTGGAAGATAATACGATTATACAAAATAGTCCCGATATGTCTTCAAATCTCCCTTTCAATACTATGGAGAATGTTTCAATAGAAAAAAATCCAGGTACGTCTTCAAATCCACCTTTGAATGAAATAAAAATGGTGTTTATAGGAGATTTAAAATAAAGTTGGATATAACAATGTTGACATCGATAATATTTGTAGACAAATTGTTGTTGAAAATCAAAACCAAAATCATTTTGTTGTTGAAAATGAAAATGAAAATTATTTTGTTGTTGAAATTGAAAATGAAAACCCTTTTTGTTGAAAATGAAAATGAAAACCCTTTTGTTGATGAAAATGAAAATCCAAGATCTGATATTGAAAATGATTTTTTTTTTTTTAATTGAAAGTGATGTTTTGGGTAATCTTCCTGGTAAGATTTCTTGGAGACAAATAAGAACACGGACCAATAGATTATACAAAGAATTTTTTATCGTAAAAGAGAGAAGAATACTATTATTCATATGATTAAAAGGAATCTCTAAGATCATATAAGAGATAAATCTAATTGTGTTCATTAAGTAAAATTTAAAATAGATTCTTTTAAAAAGTAAAGTAATATCTCTAGTTTAGGATATTCATTATCTTCATATTTCTTCTGAAAGTTTCTAGTTCAAGAATCTAATGGTAAAAGATCCAATGTTGCAAGTAGTCATTTATTTATACACAATCTAACTAGATAATTTTGGCTATAAATTGATTTAATCATGGGGAAGTATTTCATTTTTTAGGTATTCCATTTTCTTTCAAGCTTATGTTATTGCTCTTTGGCAAGTTGTTACTACCATAATTGAGAAAAATATCAACTATTCAATTGCCAAACCTCTTCTATTGCTAGTAAATTTATATTTACTCTAAAATGTTGGCTTTCACTAATGCTTGTTATTCCCTTTTTGGGTTCCTTCAAAATCCTTTTATTTGAGGATTGAAAAATTACTTAAAGACTTTCTTGGGGCTTCTAGTGATGGACATCAAGGATTTCATTGTCTTTCTTAGGAATTTTATTGTCATTATAATCATGTTGGATGCTTAGGATTGTTTTCAATTTGATAACAAGGTATTGCTTGATGTACTAGATGGATTCTCAAAGTCGTTGAGGGAAATGAAACGTAAAAAATTATCATTGGAATTTTATCAATAGAGGTGCATATTTTGGGTGACCATCTTAGAAAGACCTACATACTAGTACTCTCCTCACTATGAGGGAACCAATTCAAATTGAAGGCACTTATTCTCTTTAAAATATTTTAAAAATCCTAGGAAACTATTAATCCTTAGCTTCACTAGATAAGAAATGATTTTCATAGTGGCATTTGAATCAATCAATAGTGACCTATTTGGTAGTCTCCTATTCTACCTTGTCAAGAGCACACTCTATCTAATGTATCATGGATCTATGCCTTTAGATTCTTCAAATGAGACATTAGAATACTACCATATTTCATTAAGAAAGCCATCAATAATTTCCTTTCACAAAAAATTAAAAGGAAATTCATGGTTTCTAATCAAGACTAGAAGACTTTTTAGACTATTATTGATGTTATTCCTCCCTAGATAAGACACAAAATTAGCATTAATTTTTCATGCCTTGGTGAAAGTACTAGAAATGGTGTATAGATACACTATTTCATAATTAAAATCCTTGTAACAAATATTTGTGGCTTTCTCCTCATCTTCATATGGTTGGTTAGTTTTTTTTTTTTTTTTTTTAGACTGCAGGAATCGGGTAGCACAACCCCATATAAACTGCAGTGCGCCTGGTAAACTTTTTAACGTGACCGGTGGCGCTGGCGCGACATGCCCTCCGGTACCACGGGGGTGGGGGAGACTAGACCTCATGACCAACCTCTTGCAACAGGAAAGATTTAGCCAACTGAGCTAGGGCCCCAACCCCATATGGTTGGTTAGTTGAACCATCATTGGCAGCTTTATTTTTCTCTCAATAATTGGTATCATTAATTTTAGTTTTCCTAGTCAACTGATGTTGAGCCTAAATTGACTCATTTCACTTGATTCATTCTTCATCAAGGTTGTTTTCTTCGTTATTTCTTAACTCAATTTTTATTTATTAATCTTCATTGTTCGTTTTATGCATAATTTGAGATTCTCAAGCATCTCTTATAGCTTTGTACCATAGCCTAAGAAGCTTGGAATTGGATTTGTGATTTATTTTGGCCTTTTAGGCCTACTCCTTTTTATGTCATTTGATTTTGTTAGGGAATTAGCCTTGTCTCCTTTCAAGTATATTGAGATTTAGCATGCTTTAAGGATAAAAAAACTCAATATTTGGAAATATAGAAGTTCATCTCATTTTTTTGGATGTTGTATTGACGTTCATTTTTCTTTGTATACTACATCTATGATTTTCTCCAATATTCTTATGTAAATTTAGATGCAAGCTAGCAAAGTTGCACTTGAAGTAGGAAATTTATAGAGCTTTTAGATCACTAAGGTAATGCAACATCCACTATTATTAGAGTCATGCCCCCCTTGTCTTCTCCTCATTGAGGGGATCAGTGAGGTTCCATCCAATCTATCAAAGGGACCAGGAATCCCTATCCCATGAATCTTATCCCCGAAGAAATAGATATAATACTACTTGGAGTTGGTCTCGGACCTCACAACCACCTTCAACATCTTCTCATGGACGTGTTGCTCCAAGTTGGTGAGACTTTGGCAAGTTTCCTTGACTAAACTTTGCAATCTCTCTAGCTTGTGCTTAACAACCTTCAAAAGACACTCTAGATGAAGAAGGTTTCTCATTGGTTGGGAGTTGATTGATGATAATCCTACTCTTTATGATATTTAGGGAAAACTTGATCTTCAAGACCCCCCTCCTATTAGTGTTGCATTAATCGCTTAGTTTATTTTTATCATGTTTAGACTTATGTTTAGTTCATAAAAAAAAATCTCTAAACAATAGAAAAAATAAAAATAAAATTAAAAGTAAATTTATAGATTTTTTTTCCATTCTCTAAAGCTAGAGAGACATTGTGTTGACATGAAAGTAAGAACCCATAAATAGAGTTTACCACCAACTATCACTGAAAAAAACTTGTATGTTCTCGTGAAAAATCCATACCTATCCACCTTGTACTATAAATTACAGTTGTGCATCGTTCGCTTCAGCAAAAAGCTAGAGATACCTATGTAGTCTTAACCGTGACATGCCCATGAATTCATCCTAGGGTAAAGAAAAGAAAAGAAAAAACTGTGAGAAAATGTGTAAAATAATATATATCAGACTTTGTGAGTGGGAAACATAAAGACGTTCGAAGTTTCCAAAGAATTCTCTGTGACCACGACTTAAACCAGAAATATGAGAGACATATAGAATCCTTCCGATGAAAACTTTCACTTTTTCCCCAGCTTTTTGACTGAGACTCAGAATGTAATCATTAATTCCATTAAATTTGAATCGTATTTGCTTTAATTCAATTAAAGCATATATATCTGATTTTACAGTTTTTTAAAAAATATTCCTCTCACATCATCTTTTATATGTTTTACCATACTACTTTGTTCTAACATTACAATTATAAAGAGTAACCAAATAAATAATTATGAAAATAACAAAATTAAATATGATTTGCATAAAGAATGATGTTTGATCAAAGGCGGAGGGATTTCTTGAAAGAACCGCAAAATCATTTAAATATGTACATCTTTAAATACTTTGGGAAAGCTTTCACTGTGATAATTCAACATAATTTATAATCATCGGTTTGCATGGTGTTTCACCAATCGCGTGGTGATCTGCTGGCATGTGATTTGCATGTTTTATTGTTCCTTTTCTCCTTGCTACTTAAAATTCTCTTACATAGAAATTTATGGTGATACTCGTTTTTATTTAGTTTTGTTTTATTTTGATAAAATGTTTTTAATAGTGGTGTGTTTGGTTTGGTTTAAGATCTAATTTTTATCTTGTTATTTGTATTTATTTGTATATATTTATAAATTATTTGTATTTAATTTTGAATATTTGTTTAATGTTTTCAAATTGTCATTTTATCTTTTAGGTTCATTTTACATTGTACAAGATTGATTTAGTTTAAATCAATTTCACATATGAATGAAGTTAAAATTCTAATTCTAAAAATTTTCCTCTTTTTTATTAATTGTTGTGAGTCAAATTGATACATGTTTTGCATGACATATTGTTGTATTTTGGTATTTAAATACATTCAATATATCATTGATTTTGATGCTAGATTCATAATTATAAAAAACATACATTTATTTTCTAAAAGGTACATAGATATTGAAATGGTGACAAGAGAGAGCCAAAAGCTCAAACCTATAAATTATTCATTCATCAACATACAACTATTACAATGCAATGGCTTTTTAAAGCCTTCTAACTTATTGACTACCCAAGCCACTAAATGCGAACTATCTACCAACTAACTCATAACTAATGAAAAACTAACATCTAATAGATTAGCATTAATCTGTTAATTTATTATTTATTACTTTATTTTATGTCATGCACTATAATTTCTAACACCCCCCTTTAGTGTTGACATGGGAACTTTATTATGGTGCTATAATATCAACAAATGGTCTACCTCAAGTTTTCCCTCCTTTAATCAGGGTTTTAATTTGGATGTCAATTTCTACCAATAATCATCCAATTACAATGTGCAACTAAAAAATCTATTACACCCTTATGGATCCAAAATCCTTATACAAAATAAGGAATAAAAAAAATAGCAATAACCATTTAAATACCTCTATCTTCTGCATCAAACTATGAATTAATTATTAATAACATCCTCAAATGATTTCCTGGTTTTGTGTTGCTATTCAACATCTTTCTAGAACATTTTGAATTTCTTAATTTCGTTAAGAAATGAGAAATATATTGCAATTCTAGCAAGACTATGGTAAAATATCATATTTAAAATCAAAACAATGTACTAACAATTGAATGGTGTCTAATGAGAACGTGATTCCTCATTTGCAAAAATTGAATATTCATCAAAGACTAGCATAATAGATCCATACCAATCTTCAAACAATGAAACTCTCATAACTGAAAGATAAAAGTCCTTTTGTCAATCACCTTAACCTCCTACATTTTTTTGCAACTTTGAATTTGACACAATGAATATAATGAAGAAAAATTTATGAAAAAAATGTACACAATGAAAGAGAAAGGAGATGCATATGAACGATGCATGTGAATAGGTTCGTTGCAAGGTTAATGACCAATATCTGCTAGTACTACTAACAAATATGCAAGAAAGGTGGATGATACAAACTCCATATTTCATACGAGGTTTGTGGTATCTGCTAGTCCTTTTCTTTGCAATGCTTGAATTTACAATAAATGAATGGGCATGGAAAAAGGTAATGGAGCCAAGGAGGTTTGTGGTATCCACTAACCCGTTTCCTTAAGCAACTTGACAAATAAAGCATGAGTGGCTGAAAATTCAAAGAGGCCTCTTTCGAAACCCACTCTAATACCATATTGAAATGGTGACAAGAGAGATCCAAAGGCTCAAAACTATAAATTCTTCATTCATCAACAACACATAAATATTACATTGCAATGACTTATAAATCCTTCTAACTTATTAACTACCCAAACCACTAACTACCAGCTAACTCATAACTAATAACTAACCAATTTAAACTAGCATCTAATAAACTAACATTAATATTTTAATTTCTTATTAATTTTACTTTATTATATATCGTGCACTATAATTCATAACAATAGAACTCCATTTGTATATATAACTTACTTTCATGTTAGTAAATGTTTCTTTTGAATCAACATTCCAAGATTTTGACATAAGAGAACTTAACCCTAGTGATTTGTAAATAGTAATAAGATTAAGAAAATTCATCTTTTTTATAAAATCCTAATAAATTCTTGTCAAGAACATTAATTTCCATGACCAATTGATGTTTTTTTAGGAAAAAAATCTCCATGAGAAATTTGTGCACATTGGTAAATGATTTTTTCACTGGATACATTGTAGAGTGATAAAAAATAACAAATTATTGAGTAATTTAAAAAGATAAATAATTTGAATGGTGAACTTATTGTAACAAGAATACATATAAACTAAATTATTTGGTGAATTTTTTAAATTCACTTACATTCTATATTGTTTGATGAACTATGATTGATTATATAAGTTGTAGTCCATGAGATATTTTAGACACACCCACATTTGATGATAAAAAATTGAGTGTGTTATTACAAGTGCTAGATTCATTAACATTAATTACTCATGTTGCACAATTTAGTTTTGGACCCTAACCTACCACCTAGTTTCATCATGACGAGAGTAATTTCTCAAATCAATATTTCTAATATGCATTATTTAATTACCAATGATTAATGACTCATGAATTCTAGATATAGTCACTACAATTATCTTGACTAAAGGAATGACTCAAATGCTTGATGAAGTTGATGTATATCTATGTATATCTAAGAAAAGGAAGTATAATTTGTTTTAATAAATGATTCCTATTTAGTTATGTTAAAATTTAATGTTAGAGAGAATGGCATCTCTTTTGTCTCTCAATTCTTCTTCTTCATTAGTTCAAACAAGGATTCAAGTTATACAAGATGGAGATGGTAATGAGATTGAACTACCATGGAACAAATCATCGAGGATAATCAAGGAACATTATATAGTTTTTTTCATTTTTTTATAGGATAATTCCAACCTCGTAGAGAAAGTCACTAGCATGCCTCAAATCCAACACATGATATTATAATTATTGTATAATTTTCAAGATGACTTAGTTGACCTATATTCTACCATAGAAGATTTAAGGAGGTAGTGAGAGCTCAATGTTTTTCTATTATATATTTTTAATACAATAATTCCTATAGTAGTTGTGTAACTACATGGGAGTGATATACTGTGACTTAACCCTAGGTTGGTTCTAAGAGTAATTAATTCATGATGGAAGGCTAAGGTAAATGATATTTGTTGTGGGTTCCATGTTGATAGATACAAATTTACGGTGAAGGGACAAATATCAACCACCCATTAGGTGAGCATTGTCCTACTCAGTAAAAAATGAACCTTATATCTTGAGATCTTACCTTTTCTCTTCTAATATTTTCTTATTTCACTATTATAATATTCAAGTGTAGTGTCTAGTTTTATAATGCCTTGTCATGGAACCCATGGAACAATAGCTCAATTAGACATGGATTTTTTTTCAAAATACAATTTATCACTTACAAAAAATTAGTGCAACTAGGCACACTGGGTCAATTCATGACATTCCATCACAACATAATGTTGCACAAGTGGAAGAATAAAACCACACAACACTCCCTAACTTGTTATGAATTTTTAGAACACTAACAATGTCAATCATGAAGGATTTAAACCTTTCCAAGTCTTCGCAAGGCTAGATGAACAATCCCCCTAACCCTAGGTTTGACAATCAAACAAATTTGAAAGAAGGCACACAAAACATGTAAAAAATACCATAACTCCTTAATGAAATCACCTAATAACATGCTCAAAACATCAATAGACTCCCAAAACCTTGAGAAAAAAACTTTTTTATAGAGTTTCCCCATATGAGACCCTAAAAGACCTTCAACTAACAAAAGGGACTGAAACCAACACATTTTGGAACACTAGCACCCAACTTAGACACTAGCGCATAGCTCTAGTGTCCATTAGGGGTGATTGTGTCATTTCAGAGTGTGTAAATAATTTTATAGGAACCTAAGTTCTTCTTGGGTTCTTGAATCCTTTCTAGGCACCTATGTCCCTAATATAGTTCCCATATGTTGGTGTCCCTACAAAGGTGTTAATGTCCTAGGCACTATGAGCTTCACTAGACTAGAGGAGGACCTCCAAGATCCCTCAAACACTAATGAAACACCCTAATAACTTGCGATCAAACAAAGAGTTTGATTTCCTCAATCAAACAAAGAGTTCAATTTTCTTGATCATGGGACACCACTATCCAACGAAGGAGAAGGTTCCTAGAGGAGTGAAATAACCTCCTTGTCACCCCTAACTCCTTACCTAAGAAAGAAAACATTTTTAAAACAAGATACATCATATTTTTTATTTTACAAGACTTCATAAGAGGCTTCCCAAGTGCCCTAAATGACACCAAACTTAAGGGAAGAACTCCTAGGAGAAGGATAGCGTCATCATGGGTCCAAAATATTGTCCAAGACTACTCCAAGACCCTTACACTAATTTCAATCCCAATGGAAATATTCCTACATACATTTTAATCTCAAATTGAAATATTCATATGTTAATTTCAACATTGCATTGCATGTACGTTAGATGCACGGGAAAATTGAGAGGGGGGTGAATTAGTTGTGCATCAAAACATCAAAAATAGGTCATTAACATTCAGATCTTTATTAGCCCTTAAACCCTTATCAGATTTAGCATGAAAGTAAAAAAACAACACATCAAAACGCAATGCACAATTATAGAACACCAGATTTATGTGGAAAAAAACCATGGTGAGGCTTAGCTCACAATATAAAGTAATGGCAACATAGACTACAATAGGCTCACTATTGGAGGGCTCACTACCCAAAAGAAAGAAGGGCTCACTGCCAAAGGACTCACTGTCCAGAAGAAAGAGGAATAGAAGAAAGGGGTGGCTCACTACCAAATGTGATTATCTTACACGCCTTCAAAGATGCAAACCATCTCCCTATATGCATACCCATTGGTACTTGGCATTATTGATTCTAGTTTATCTAGTCAACTAATCTTGAGCCTAAATTGGGCCATTTCACTTGATGCATTCTTTATCAAGGCCTTTTCACTTGGTTCTCCCTTTTAAATCATCTTTGATTTCTTAATCTTTGTTGTCTATTTTGTTGATGATTTGAGACTCTCAAGTATCTATTCTAGTTTTGTAACAAAGCCTAGGAAGCTTGGAATTGGATTCATGCTTTCATTAGGCCTTTTAGGTCAATTCCTTTTCATGACATGTAGTTTTGTCAAGGGATTGGCCCTATCTTCCTTTCATGTATAACTATATTTAGCATGCATTTAGGCCAAAATTTCCCTTTATCATTTGAAAAGATAGAAATGTAGCTCTTTATTTAAGATGTTTGACTAATTTTCATTTTTTTTATATACTAAAGCTATGATTTTCTTTAATGTGCTTATGCAAATTCAAGTGCAAGCTAGAGAAATTGCACTTGAAGTGGCACATTTATAAGAGCTTTTAGATCACTAGGGTAATTAGTACTACCTCCATCTTCTTCTCCTTGAGGGTGTCAATAAAGTTACATCCAATCTATTAGAAGAGACTTTGAATCCCAATCCCATGACTCTTAGCCCCTAAGAAAGAGATAATATTCCTCATAGTTGGTCTCAACCCTCATGACCACCTTCGACATCTTCTCATGGGCATGGTGCTCTTAGTTGGCTAGACTTTGACAAGTTTTTTCCACTAGAGTTGGCAATCTCTCCAATTTGTGCTCAACAACCTTCAAATGACACTCTTGAGTAAGAGGTTTTTCTTATTCATTGGGAGTTGATTGATGATAATCCTACCATTGGTGATATTTAAGGAAAGTGTGATGGCAAACAACTCTCTCTTATTCGTGTTGCATTAGTTGTTTTTTTTATTTTTGTTTTTTTTATTTTTGTATTTTTTTATTTAAGACTTTGAAGATGTATTTTTTCACTATCCTTTTTTCTTATAATTATTGTACTCTCATCTTTTTAATTAATTTTCAAAATTAAATAGAATTTATGCATAAAAAAAAATCTATATTTCATTAAAAAAAAAAAATTGGAAAAAATTCTTTAAAATGATAAATTTGTTATAATTAAATTTAAAGGCATTCTACAATCACAATTGAAATGAAAACGAATTCATGTAAAAATTAGTTTTGAGCGTCATTCGCTTCAGCATAAACTACAGGGACCATGCAATGCCCATGAATGCATCGTACGGTAAAGAAAATAAAAGAAGAAACCGTGGGAAAACGTGTAAAATCGTATATATACGAGACTTTGTGAGTGGGCAACATGATGATGATTGAAGTTTCCATAGGATTCTCTCTGTCCATGACATGACATGACATTACAACCAAAGACACATGGAATAATTAGACAGTTGTAATCTGTAATCTTAAGAAATTATATATTTCCTTTCCAGTTTTTCTAAATATTCCTGTCGCATCATCTTTTATATTTTTCCAATTGTATTTTATTCTACACTACAATTATAAAGAATAATCAAATAAATAAATATTAAAATAATGAAATTTAGCTATAATTTTTGCTTTAATAATAGCTATGATTTGAATAAAGAATGATATTTGATTAAAGGTAAAGGGAATTCTTGAAAGAAATGCAAAACTATTTAAATATCTTTTTAAACATGAAAATATAATTTAAAATAATGAAATTTAGCTATAATTTTTGCTTTAATAATAGCTATGATTTGAATAAAGAATGATATTTGATTAAAGGTAAAGGGATTTCTTGAAAGAAATGCAAAATCATTTAAATATCTTTTTAAACATGAAAATATAATTTAAAATCAAGGGTTTGCATAAAGCATGGTGCTTTATCAATCGTGCATCTTCAACAATATTGCTAGTTCAAAGCAGCATATTTTTGAAAGAATATATAATATGTAAGAAAATCCTTTAAACCTTTGAGAGACCAATTAGACATTCTAGACATAGTCACTTCAATTCTATTGATTGAACAAATGACTCGTATGCTTGATGAAGTTGATGTCTTCCTAAGAGTAGGTAAATTTTTTAGAATTTAGGAAGTCTAATTCATCTTAATAAACAACTCCAATTTAGTTGTTATTAAAAGTTAAAGATATAGAGAATGACATTTCATTTGGCTTTCAAATCTTTTTCATCATTATGTTCAAACTAGGTTTCGCCTTCTAAAAGATGGAGATGACAATGAGATTGGCCTACCATGAAACAAGTCATTTAGGAGAGACTTAAGACAAATATGTTGTTATTTTCATTTTTTTAAGGATAATTTCAACTTTAAAGAGAAAAACATATAATAAAAAATATAAAAAACATAACAATAAATATTAAATATAATAATGCATGCTCATATTATGTTTCATATAAAAAATATAATAATACATGCTCATGTTAAGTTTTATATAAAAAAAACATAATAATAGATGTCAAATGGCAAATGCTCTCTAGTTTGATCCCATGGACTATCTTCTTCATTGTTCTTTGCAATTTTTAGTGCATTTGAATGGTTATTTTTTAGCCTTTGATAAAATATATATAATTGATTGATAATTGAGCACTTTTTATGTTTCTAACATTCTTAAGAGACTAGAAGAACATTAATTTTATATATTTTTTCTTATACTGACCTAGTTAATCATTTTTAATTCTTTTGAGAAACTTCTTGTTATTATTTGATAGCTGGACCTCTTTTTTATGCTTCTTGTGTTCACAACATGCATAGAACATTCTTGTTCTATCAATTATTTTATTTATTGATATAGATTTGAGAATTATAGGAAAACCCATAAAAATACAAATATTTGAAGAGTTCAAAGATGAGAGAATGAAAATTTTGAAGAAATTAGTGTACCCTTGCATGTTTCATTATATTACATTATTACAATGTCACATAAGTTTTACAATTTATAAATACATTGTCAAATTATTAAGTTTTATGTTTTGAGCTTTTTTATTTGTTTCTACCATTGTTATTAGTGTATTCTAGTGTTGTTAAAGAAGATTCCACCTTCATGTGGTTTGTTTTATTGGTAAAGGATTTTATATTCTTTAAGCAAAGAGAAACTCACGTTAGGTGTCCATCTCTCCCCCCTCTCTTGCCGCCTCCTTACCTACCTTTATCTCTCTTTCTTTCTCAACTTATCTATATCTATCTCTATCTCTCTTTATCCTTCTATATCTATATCTCTCCCTCTACCTCTATCTATCTATCTATCTATTCATACCTCTCTATCCCTATGTCTCCCTCATTCTTTATCTCTCTCTTTTCCCCCTCTATCTATCTCTTTATCCCCCTCTCCCTATCTATATCACTCACTATATCTCTTTATTCAGGCTTTCTCTCTAATCATCTAACTCTCCCTATCTCTTTCATTCTCCCTCTCTATTTCTCTTTCACTCTTTTTCCCCTTTATTTCTCCTCATCCTCATTTAATTACCAAGAGAAGAGAGTGGGGTAAGATTCCTAATTTTTTCATAAGAGTTGGATAGAATTAGAGAGAAAAGAGAGAAGATAGTGTTGTTATATGGAGCCTAATCAAACTCAGAGGTTAAATTTTTCCCCACTTTTATTGGCGCGGTTTCCCCCCAAATTATTCAACGGGGGTTTGGGGACAGCACGTCCAAGGGCAGCGCCCCTGGCATGCTCCCTGTCGCAATACAGGGCGGGCTCGAGGGGTAACACCCCCGAAACCTCAAACAACTTTTATTATTTTATAAAGGCATCGGGAGTTATTTTTCTATTGGCCGACATAAAAAAACCCTATTTTGTAACCGACATAAGTCTTGATAAAACGGCTAAGGGTTAGGGTTTATGTTGATATTGTATTGTAGCATTTGCAACGGTATTGAGTTGCAAGGATTGTTGGTTATAATCAATTCAATTTCCTGGATAATAATATTGGACTCTCTATTGGTGGATGTAGCCTGAGTTTGGGTGAACCACATTAAAAATTGTCTCTCGCTGTTATTATTTATGTGTATTTTTCATTCCTCTATTTAATATTTATCTGCATTTAATTTATATCTTTTGCATGCAATTCCTAATAGATAGAATGAAAGAGAGAGAGGTATAGATATATATTAAGAGAGACCTAGAGATAGATATAAGATGAGTAAGATATAAAGATAGGAAGAGAGAAAGAGACCTTATTTTTCTACCAAGGGAGAGAGGAGATGGAGGGGATGAATTAATAAGTGGGTGTGAGAGAGAGAGAGAGAGATTAAGAGAGATTTATAAGGGTGTGTGCAAGAAGTTGAGTCCACTTTTTGGCCAAAAAGTGGAAGTGTTTTCCCTGATTTTCAGTATTTGACACATTTGACCTTAAAATTTGG
>VDFB02183687.1:0-30024 GCA_007258455.2 Sequoia sempervirens
TGTTGAAGAAAGGCGCCCACCTTTTTAGGGCATCAGATGAGTGAATTAGGGTTCAGACCTCCAATGGAAGTTGCTCAGTATTCAGTCAGCTTCGTGATGGATATCCCCGTCAGAGCGTCCGACAATCCAGTCTCCGGAAAATTCGAGTCAAAGTGGAAGGTATAAAATGAAGATCTGAAACTCGAAGAAGAAGATTAAAGTAAAAATTGAAAATTTTCTAAGTCTGGAGAAACTGGGCGCTCTAGGTGAAGGAGGGTGCCCAACTTTTCAAGGGTTCAAACAGATGAATTTGCAGTCAAGGTTATAACGAGATGTCTTCAGAATGCAACAGGCTTTCTAGTGAGCTATCCAACATGGCAAACGGAGCTCGCAGTCATCAGATTCAAAGAGCTGAACAGAGGGTCCGATGAGAGTTGAAAAGAGAAATCTGAAAGCAAAGGAGAAAAATGTGAAAAATAAACTAACTCTGGTGAAACTGGGCACCCCAGCTTGCCAGGGGCGCCCAAGCTTTTGAGGACCTGAAATCTGCTTTTTGGCATAAGTGTTTCCAGAAGACCCCTCCTGAAATCTTCTCAGCTTCGCAACGAGTCCAAACATTCATCAATCTGACGCCCGAAACTCCGAATTCAACAAGATCACCTGTAGGAGTGAAAGACATGAATAAAATTGAAAATTTTAAGTCTGGAAGAAGTGGGCGCCCCTGTTGAAGGAGGGCGCCCCTGTTGAAGGAGGGCGCCCAAACTTTTGAAGCTCATAATGATGGATTTTGCAGAAGTAGCATCCAAGAATGCCTCACCAAAATCAGTTTGGCTATCCAACGAAATATTCAGACAGTCAGTCGGATCTACACAGCTCCTAGAATCGAAGATTCATCAGAAGATCAAAGGGAGAAGAAAGAACTTGGAAATCATGAAAGTGGCTATCTCTGGAAGAAATGGGCGCCCCTGGAAGGAAAAGGCTCCCATGAATTCGAAGGTCGAAATGAAGTTTTTTGCCGGTGGTGCCTCCAGAACATCCTTCTCAGAATTAGTCGAGCTCCGCCGTGAAACCTTCAGCTCGCCTGTCGGGTTAATCTGTCAACGGGAAATCAGAGGCAAAGTAGCACGCCAAAATGAAGGAAAGTTGAAAAAGTTAAAATTTTGACTAACACTGGTGGAAATAGGCGCCCCTCTTGGAGAAAGGCGCCCAAAGTTTCATGCCTTAGAGTATTTTCAAGAATTTTCAAAATTTTCAAAAAATTGCAAGAGGAGAAGGATGGCGTCCAAGTTCAAGGGACTGAGATTTAGGGTTTTGAAAATAAAAGCAAAAAGAAAGCAAAACCTAAATCAAACCCTAGAGATCTATTTAACATCATTCTTTCATGTATTTTTTCATTATTTTTGCGGTGGCATCCGAGGAGAAAGTTGGAGCAGCAAGTTTGAAGATTTGCGATTCAAGAATCCATAGTTGCTGGTTTTACATCAGATTTTCCAGACCAGCAAGCATAAACCCTTGCTTTTCATTCAACGTTCGAGGAAGATCAAATTTTTTTCAAGCGAAGGCCAAAGGCTTTCCATTTTTCAGTCATCTGGGTCTTTTTGCCTCAATCTTCTGAAGAATTTTTCCAGAACTTCATCAAGTTGCAGCAAGTGCTTTTATCTTGCATGTCAGTGAAAACCTCAGTGCATTCAAATTTCAACCATCTGAGTCCTTTCCAATCAGTCTTCTGAAGAAAACCCATATCGCAGTTTTTTTTCAAGAAAGTTCAAAATCTAGGGTTGGCTGCTTTTTCGATCAAACGTCAGGGTTTTGCAAATCCAGTCTACTGGGTTCATTTCTAATCACATTCTAAACAAAACCCAGATGCCAGCTTTTTTTGGAAAAAATTGAAGAAATTAGGGTTTGCTGCTTTTTAAGGCAAAATTCAAAATTTTCAAAAACGGACGATCTGGGTTGTCTTGCATCGATATTCTGAACAAAACCCATATCTCAGAAAAGTTTCTCAAAAATTTGTCCATTGGAGCACAAAAATCAGCATTCTAAAAATAGAAATTGTTCAAGACTTGTCTGAACCAAGGCGAGTTTAGTCATTCTTCAAGTTTTCTGAAATGGAGTACACTCCTAATGTTTTCAAGTCCGAATCGGCTCTTTTTCACAATTACATCAAAACAGCTGAGATAGACTTGCATCATGTCAAGCCGGTGTTCAATCTACATGCCTTGGAGAGAGCAGGCAGCTTACGCCTAATCAAGAACCTTGGACATTACGGACTCCCTCGCAGCAGCGTCAATTCCTACTATATCAGTTCGAGCCTTGAGTTAAGTAATGCGGCTTGCATTAAGCATTACAACCCGGCTACAAAGGAGATCGGTAAAATGAGACGGTAGATTGATTTGCAGTCTAAAGCCTGATATGGTTGAAAGGTGTTTTTCCATTCCCCCGTGGGCTGAAAGCGTAACTCTTTCAAGGGATGAATGCGAAAGGATGTGGAATATGCATAAAGATAAATATAGCAAGAAGATTACCCAGAGATGGATGAAAGAAAAACATAAAACATTGCCCAAGAATGTCGGGCGAGGGGAGTTCAAGGACGAGGTTGCCATCATCATCACTTTGCTCAACAGGGTCACTGGCTCAGAAGATGCCACCAAGTTCCAACCTTGGATGTTTTATGCCATACCTCACATCATGAAGAAAACCGAATTCTATGATTAGCCTACTTTGATTAGTGGCGCTACATCAGCAAATGAGATATTTTTCAGTTTCATGTATTCCACATGGTGTCATACCTAATAGTCTACGGTGGCCTATCAAGGTCAATTGAGGTTGAACAGAGGATAGTTGGTACAACACATATATAACTATTATCCTCAGGTTTAGATTCACGAATTAGATTTGCACCACTACAAAGGGTGAGCGAGGCATTCTTGATATTACCACGGTCGCGAGGACTTGGACGAATTACGCGTCCACGCCACCAGTTGCTAGGGCAGCAATGGGCCCGAGGAATAAACGGATTGGTTTTATCTTGTTTCCTACAACGCTACCTATCTCCGGGGTCTATAGTTATTTAGGTGCCCAGCTCATGTTGCCAAGGTATCGAAAGTCGGATGAGGTCATCTTCATGTGGAATTCTTGAGGCAAGCTCCGCGGTGTCCACCACGGTCTTGAGAAATAGAAAGAAACCCTCTCCTCACTTCCATTAGGGTTGGGTATTTGCCATGCGGGGACCTACTTTGCGGATGCGAGGACAATGGAGAAGAGTTAGATAGAATTGTACTCAAGTCCCCATAGACCATTTTGATCCTCATGGTGTCTACGCTGGCCGATTGGAGAACTATAATCACATAGCCGCACTTGAAGATTTTTGGGCAAATTGTGCAGACGAATTTGAAGTGCGAAGGCATAGTTACAGCAGGCTAACTCTCCATCAGATGAAAGACTGTTTAAATGAAGATATAGAAGGGCTCTCTGATGATGATGAAGATGTGCTTCTCCCGATGTACACTCATAAACGAATCGAAGATCAGCCTCTTCCACAAGTTAATTGGGCAAACAAGGAATCTCTTTCAGTTGAAGACAAAACAAGACAAGTCATTGAGCATAGTAAGGTTTTCTTAGTGCTTAAAAGGAAGAACTCCATTCCAGTAGCAGAGCCGCCAAGGATAATTCCCTCTTCTTCCAGAGCACAGTCGAAGGGAAAGGGTAAAAGTCAGTCTCAAGATGGCGTCAAAGGCTATAGATCAAATAAAAATGTAAAAAGAAGGTTGGATTTCTCAGGCATAGTCATACAGGAGCAGCCTACAGTTGATTCAGAAGTTCCTCCTGATGAGCCCATACCTCAGAATGGAGCAGAGGAGCCACCTTCAACACATGTTTTTGTACCTTTGACAGGTTCTTCACCAATTCACATTGATCTTGATATCGAAGATGATGAAGAGATTGCAGCAGTACCTCCTGAGAAAGTTAGTAAAGATACTACTGTGTCTTGGCTTGAGAACTCCTTGGGAAGGGTTAGGAGAAGGCCTTCATATCAAGTGAGTGTTGATGATCTTGATAATATCTATCAGGAACCTCCTAAGAAGGCAAAGAAGCAAGTTCACTTTGATAGGAATCCTGATAACGAGATAGTCATAGAGACTGCAGTGCCCCTAGAAGATAAGAATAGGGATGAGGTAAATATGGATGATTTCGTCATGGTCAAGGCTAATTTCGGTAGAAATACCAGACATGCAGATTTGAGTCTCTTCAAAGTTGTATCCGAAAACCTTCAAGAAAGAGTGCTTAAAGATGGAAAAGACAAGGCAGCCCTCAAGGCTGAAAATCAGCAGCTCAGGCTTTTCATTTCTAACCTTGTTCATGGTTCTTCGCAAGCAACCCAGTTGCTGCCCCAGGTCTTGGAGACACCGGCTGATCACCATCAGTTAAGACGGCTGGTCATATGTGGGAAAGAGACTCAGGAGTGGATCGAGAGCTTCATTGTCAGAGGAAGGGAGATCTTGGCACAGATGTTCCAGTTAAGGGAAGGCGCTCATAAGCTACGTCAAGGTATCCAAGGATTTGAACAGACACTGGCTGAAGTAAGACTAAGACATGAGATTATCATTGCTGATTTAGACACGGCTTACGGTTCAGCAGTTTCCAGAGAACACAAGAAACAAATCCTTGCCTGGAGGGAGCGTCACGTTTTCAAAGTTAAAACCTATGAGAGGATATCTGAAGAATTCATCGTCTACAGACAAAGGGTGGTTGAAGCTCTTCTTTTCATCGGCGAATTCGTCATAGAGATCCCCTCTCAGTATAGTCTTGAAGACGGTTCTTACGTCGAGCTTGAGGAGGTGCAAAATCAGTTCCAAAGTGTTGTTCACAGTTGCAGACCAGTTGGCGGAAGGATAGGCCATATTTCAGTGATGTCAGCAAAGTTCAATAAAGCGGCCAATGAGGTTGAAGATTTCCTGAGATCCATTGCAGATGCTGACGATATTCTTGAAAAGCGGTGTTTTGCTGTTGATGGCATAGATGCACCGAACCGGGACACAATCTCTAACTTCCTAGCGGATGTGATCGAGCTTTAAAGCAGCTTTCTTCTAGAAGCTTTCTTTCCCGCTTTCTTTCTATTCTTGGAATAATCCTTATCCATTCTTTGAGGATAGAAAGAAGATAAGATGTAATAGTTGGCGTTTCCCACTTTTTCTGCTTTCTAGGGTTTTATCTTTCTAGATTTAGTAATAAAGCTTGCTTGTTGAGCAAGCCCTAGATTGTGAAAGCAAGGAGATTTTAGGGTTCCCTACTCCTCTGCTTCTCTATAAATAAGAGCCTTTGCTCATTTAGTTTCTTGAACCGTGCTAGTGAGAACAAAACGCTGAGCCTATTGTGCCTTCTATTTGTTGCTCAAGTATTGTTCATTTGTGTTGTGATAAGCAAATTGTTGAGCCTCTTTAGCCAACAAGGAGTTAGTGTGATTGTTTTTATTGTGTGTGTTAAGAATAAGTTTGCAAGCCTCCTTAGCTGCAATTTCTTGTTCAAGGCATGTTAGAAGTAAGCTTTGTTTCAAAGATTTGAGTAATAAAATCATGAGCCTCTTTTGCCTTGGTCCAAAATCTCAGATTTTCGTTATCTATGTTATACTTTTATGATCTTTATTTCAGCTTGCAGTGAAGTGTGTAGGTGTTCGTTGAAAGAGAGATTATTGAAGTATTTTTGTCAGAGACTCTACCTTGTTAATTTCTAACTTCTCTTGCTCTGCTATTACTTGAGAGGTTAGGAACGTCTTTAGTTTAAGTTAGTCGTAGTTGAACTTCTTATCAGAAAATATCAGCTGCGGCGTTTGTGTTTAAAAAACCTTGTGCTCTAAGCTGATCAAAAAAGATAGGCAACTTAGTTTTAGTTTACTTTCTTTCAAACACCATCAGCAAGAGGGAGCTTCCCCTCCTAATTTGAAGAGCAGTTTATCTGTGCATAGCTGTCCGTTTTCAAATCCGCATTCCAGAGGTGCGAATTTAAACGCCAACAAGCAGCAATTAGAACTCGACTTCCATCTTCAGTTCTCTTTGCTGAATTCACACGTCTATCTTATCCTCAAAGATATTTTGCAAGACTTGGAGTTTCATTTAGGGTTTTCGTTAACTGATAGTAGTTTTCCAGTTAACTTGCTTTCAATAAGGACGTGCAGACTCGCACATTGTCCATTTAGATTAGATGTACCGGTTAAATGATGGTAGCTTTCCAATTAACTGTATAGTTTGCTTTATTAGGGTTTAGCAATAAAATTTTGCATGCATTGCAAGACTGTGGTTGACTCAAGGTGATTTTAGGGTTCCCTACACCTTTCGATGTCTATAAATAAGAGCTCTTTGCTTATTTATAAATAACTTTTGCACGAGAGAGTAATAATGTTGTGCCCACCTTGCCTGTAATATTGCTTATTCTCTATTTGTTCGCGAGTATTTATTATGATAATGAATTGTTATGCCACTCAAGTTTCATGCAATTATTATGGTGAATGCTTATCTTAGTTAGATATAGTGGCTAGTTCGATCGTAAATTGTATGCGTGTTTCGTCTCTGCAATTTACTGTCCTAGTTGGCTATCCTTTGTGTTGCGTTTCTAATAAGCCTATTCAGATTGAGCAAATAGTTGTGCCCACCTTGCCTTCATGTTTAGAATCTGCACTAAAAGCTTATCGTATGATGTGTGTGATAATAAACCTATTCAAACAAGCAAATAGTTGAGCCCACCTTGCCTTCACGTTGTGAATCTATACCCGGTTTATCGTGTAAGCTCATTCCCGCTCCGTTTCCTCATGCTCTGATTTCTTGAGGGGATTGGATAGTATAAGTTAGTTAGTTTTGAGTTGTAGTTAAGATTTACGAAACCAGAAAATCCTTGGCTGCAACGCTCGAAGTTTCTCGCAAACCTTGTGCCTCTTTTAGCTGAGACAAAGACAGGAATTAGTTTAGTTTACTTTTTCAAGCATTTTGTCCGCACAATGAGGGAGCTTCCCCTCCTAATTTGAAGAGCACTCATTGCGTAGTGTTCATAGTTGTCCGTACCAACTTGCACTCCAGAGGTGTTAATTGTTACGCCAATAGACTTGCCAACATGCAAGTTTTATTTCTAAAACTAAAACAAGATAAGCATCTAAAAACCTATGAAAGCATAAAATAGGGAAATGCCAACTATTACAACTTGTTTTCTTTCTCTTCTTCAAAGAGTGGATAAGAATTGAGACAAGAATAGAAAGAAGGCTGGAAGAAAGCTTCTAGATGATTGCTGCTTTAAATCTCGATCATATCCACGAAAAAGCTGATTTGTTTCTTGATTTCAAGTGGAGAGTGCTGCTGAAAATAGAATGTTGATCTACCTTGAAAAAACAAGTTCTCCAAATAAAAGTTGGGACCTAGGTTTTGTAGAAAATCACGTTCTGGAGAAACCCAGATGCTCAAAAACTGAAAAAGCTAAATTCCTCTTGGAAAAGTGGCCAAAAAGTAGTTTCTAGAAGAGGGAAAAGTTTCTCAGTGTTCGAAAGGATGAAAAAGCAGAGAGACCCATGTTATCAGAAATGGAAAAAGCTGAGTGGCTATTTTGAAAAAGCAACACCCTATAAGTTTGGAGCCTGAAAAAGCATTCCTCCTTGCTCATTGATCTTGGAACCACGAAGAACATCGAAAAAGCAAGTCGTTTGAGTCTTCATATCTTCGTTGAGAGAAAAGGGAAAATCTTCTTGCTCTAGACACCAACCTGCAAAAATGAATAATGAAAGACAAAAGCTCTCCTAAATAAGTTGAGATTTGAGAAAATCTACTTTCTTTTTTCTTTAAAATTTCTTGAAGCCAATCCTGAGCAAGTGCATTAAACTTGGACATTTTCTAATGCTGAATGATGAAAACTTTGAAAAAAAATTCTAAGGCATTGAGTCTTAGGCGCCCTTCTTAGCCTGGAGTGCTTTTCCTCTCCAAACTTAGCTATTTTTTCACCATTTTCAATTTTTTGCTTGATTTTACCCTTGGTTTGATCTTGATTTCCAGGAGCTCCATTGTAGCCTTGGTTTGATCTCGATTTCCAGGAGCTCGATTGATGTTGTGAATTGGCAGAATGATCCATCGCGGAGTTAGAGTGAATCTGACGAAGTTGTCCTGGAGGCAACTTTTGACAAAAACTCCATCTTGTCCTTCAAAATCATGGGCGCCCTTGGCTACCTAGGGTGCCCATGATCACAAGTGTCGGCCATTTTTCCATATTCTTCATGTTCTTGCTTGTTTCCCTTGATCTTCTGATAAATTCCCTATTCCGGGAGCTAGACTGACCCGATTGATTGGCTGTCAAATTCACTGGATAGCTCGGAGGATTCTGAACGGGATCTCTTGGGAATGATATTTCCTGAAAGCTACATCTTGGGGGTCAAAAGCTTGGCGCCCCAGGCTACCTGGGGCACCCATCTCCTCCAGTGTTAGTCTATTTTCTGAGTTTTCAACTTAGCTTTTGACTTTTGACATTCTACACAGTTTTTACCCCTCGATCAGTCTGCAATATTTGATGATTGATAACCTCGGCATGCATATTGACGATTGTGTTAGAGAGTTTGATCAAAACTAAAGGAGACATGCTAGAGGCTGCATCTGCAAATTTGATGTTTTAGACCTTCAAATTCTTGGGGGCCTATCTCCTTCTGGGGTGCCCAGAATTCCAGACTTTGTCATTTTTTACTCTTTTTTCACCTTGAAACTTGAAAGCTCATGTGGTGTCCTCCATTAGATCTTATTTTTCCGGCAGCTGACGAATCTGATGATCTGGCTTAGATACCCATTGTGAAGCTAGTTGGATTATGAAGAGATTGATTGATCTGGGAAACCCTAATTGCTTGATTTGGTGCTTCAAAACCCTAGGTGCCTATCTCCTCTTAGGGCGCCCAGAATTCCAACCTTAGAATATTTTCTAATGATTTCATGATTTGCATTTTGCTTCTTGGTTGAGACCTCTCCGTTTGATCTCGAATTTTGGATGACTGATTGATTAGATGACTGCGTTGATGGATTCACTCCAGAGCTGAGAAGATTCTGGACAAGGTGTCCCGGGACGAGGCAACCCTAATTCCATCATCTGAGGCTTGAAAAACTGGGCGCCTATCTCCTTCTGGGGCACCCATGGCTGGCAGACTTAGTTTTTATTTTGCAATTTTCAACTTTCTCCTCCTTCGTTCGACATGCTTGCCTTTACCTCACTTGCTGGAGATGAGAATTTTTCTAATGCATGAGCATCCAGGCGCCTAGGCTAAGCTGGGCCGCCTAAAGTTTCCAGACTTAGCCAAAATTTTGCATTTTTTCAACTTTCATAGCTCCCCTTTTCCATTCTTTGTTTTGCGTGCATGTTCATCATTTCTCATCTTCTGTTCAATGCTTGAATGTTTGAATCTGACACCTAGCAGCTGACTAACCTCCATTAATGGCCTTGGAGTTCCTGAAAAAGCATAAAAGACCCACTAGGGCAAAACTGATCTTTTGATGATTCTGACTGCACCAGTCTAATGAGGAAGTATTTTTGACCAATCAAAATCAGTTTCAACCCTAGAAGCCAAACTTTCTATTTTTAGAAAATTTTGCTAGCATCCGTTTCTAAAGAAACCCAGAAAAACCCAGGAAAATGTTCTATTTTTAGAAAGTTTCTAAAAATAGAAATTTTCCTAAAATTTAGGGCCAAAAAAATGAGATTTGGGTTTTGTAGACTTGGTCGCTCTGAGCAGACCCATATCATCAGATTTTGAAAAAATTGAGTTTTTGACCCTCATGCAAGACATGCAAATTCCCAATTTTGACCCTTTTTGACAATTTTAACAAGACTTTTGACCATTTCTGCAAAATGCCTAAGTGTAGCAAAAATTTTAATTTGGGGTACAACACGCCTTCCTTGTGTTGGGTGAAAATTATGTAATCAACTTTTCGATAGATTACACAACTTGGACTTCAGCCACAGCTATGTGAGATATGAATCTCTCCTCTCGAAAGGGGAGGCGCCCTTCTTACTGCTAACAGAAGCGATAGTAAATCAAACAAGTAATTACAAAATGTACACGAAACTTACGGAGTGGGGGGGGTGTGTTACATTCATCCTTCTCTCTATTTTCAGAGAAGATGTTTACAATGCTTCACCGTTGGAAGTTTACAATTCTTGATAACCTTAAACTAACAACTAGCAGTAATACCAATACCTCTATCTCGTCAAAGCGAAGCGTAGAGATACCAGAAGTGATTAATAATAAACAAATAAAGTAAAAAGGAAAGCTCACGAAGGCACAAAGTCGTTCTGTAGCTTTTTCAATGATGGATCTGTGCAGATGTACCGTTTGTCACATTAGAAGCACAAAGTCTTCTTAGGCACTTGTAATTTCTCGAGCGAAGCATGAATGATTACAAGCACAAAGTCTTGTAGATCATCCAACAAAGGGGTATCAAAAGAAACCTGAGAGCGATTACAAAGCAAAGTCTTGTAGATCTTTAGACGAAAGTATCAAGAGTATGAATAATTACAAGCACAAAGTCTTGTAGATCATTCAACAAAACAATACAGAGCATGAGCGATTACAAGCACAAAGTCTTGTAGATCATTCAACAAATGATAAACAGAAATACAAAATGCAATCTAAATAATAAATGTAACACAAAAGTTTACATAAACTACTTAGGAGTCCTTCAAATTCTTCAAACTAATCCGCCGCCAAATAAGATCGGCTCACAAAGTATGAATCAACACAAAGTTTGAGGCACGTCTTTTCTTTATTAATCAAATTTCATTCACAAAGCATGAACACAAAGTTTCACAAATTTGCTTCAAAAAGGGCAGCACTTCGTTGCAAAACACTAAAGGATAATTTACAATGAAAATCCCTCACATTATATAGAAAGAGGGATGAGCAAAATTAGGAAAGAGATTGAGAAAATTAAGGAAAGTTAGGTGAGCGATTTTGGGAGATCTCACCTAACTTTGACCAAAGTCAAAGTGTAATTTGTTTTGAAAATATTACATCTTTGGACTTGGTGTAATTACAATTTACAAAATGACATTCGAAAATGTCGAGAAATATTTACAAGATACATAATGGGATGCACCGGAAATGTCTAACACTGGAGAATAGGGGGCCGCTTCACGTCTCTTTGCATTGGGCGCGGAAGTCTTCAAATTTCCTCCTAGTCTCCTGCACGAACTTCTCATCTGGACCAACGGTGTAATCCACAATGGTGTGGATTCTCGTGATCGATCTCATGGCGGATGAGTGAACCTTCTTGCACCTGTCAAGATGCGTCTTCAGGTTGTCCAATGTGAGCCTTGTATCACAAATGATGTTCAGTGAAGCTTCTGAGAAGTCTGAACTGTCAATCAAATTCATGATGGCTTCCTTGAAGATCTGGGATATTTCTGTGGCCGGTAGGAAGATACGATTTTCCTCAAGAAGTTGACCAGGCAACTCTTTGATAACTTTTTCAAGAATGGCGCGATGCCCGCCGACATCTTCTTGTACTTGGTGAAGATCTTTTGTGAGAGATTGAACCACTTGAATTCTGTGTTTCAAGGATTCTTTTACCTCAACGAACTTTTCTTTGTCAGGAATTACCCCAACCTCCACCAATTTACTGAGCTTTACCTGTTTCATTTCCGACCATGACAACAGGCATTTTTCCATGTCTCTGCGCTCCTGGGAAAGTACACTTTTCTCTTTATCAAGCTCTGTGGTGAGCTTGGCCAACAAGGTAGTTTTCTCGTCCGCAGCCAATATAATCTGAGATCCATGTTCAATGATCTTCTCAATAAAATCATATAACACCCTGTCTTTGGAGGCGAACTTCTCAACTTTCTTGACAGCTGGGTCTTCAATATTTACCACTGTTAGCGGTTGTGCATTACTTGGAGAACCTGCAAGTCTCTTTACAATAGTGGCATAATGCTCTGCCCTCTGCTTGTACATGTTACGAGCTTGCTCTACCTTATCCAGCCTTCCAACCAAGATATCCAAAGTGACTTGCGCATCGGCTTTTGCACTTTCATTGGTAACCTTGCCAAGCTGGACCTTTGTTACCGTGTAGTCTTCCATATTGACATCACCTTCTTCATTTGGTGGTATGCCAATTTCAGCATACTTGTGGCCAGACTTATCAACGTTCAGCCTTGAGTATACCTTTTCCTTTTTCTTCCCTTTGGCTTTGGAAGAACTATCTCTTCGAGGTCGAGCTCCTCGGGAGAAATCATTTACTTTTTGCGCTTCGACACTTGAGATAATAGCCAAGGAGGAAGAAAAGAAGTGTGAACTTCTGGATTTATTGTCAATTCGGTCGCCATTGCCACCTCTGAAGTTATTGTCACATCTGAACTCACCATTGGTATCGTGACAATTGGAGAAGTGTCTGTCATCATTTCTCTTGTAGTTGACACATTGAGCTGATCACGCATTGACTCATTCATGAAACGATTGAATTCATTTCCAGAAGTGATATCATCACGTTGGCGAACAAACTAGGAATGGACGATGGAGGGCTTGACAGTATATCAACCGTATGGATGCTTGTCACTGAAGGAGTATCAAGCTGGGTTGATGCTGCAGGGATAGGAGATATCTCGACTGCAGGAATGCACGTGGTAGGAATAGGTGACGAGGGAACAGGAGGTGGAGGAGTTCTTGAATCTGGAGGGGTATGAGGAACATTTGAAGTCATAGGCGATGATGTTCTGGGAATTTCCTCAATTACATTCTCAGGAGGAGAAGTAATTCTTTCTTGATCATGCCCGGGTTCCTGTTGATCACCCTCTTGTCTCTCTGATTCTGGTTCACCTTCAGATCCTTCTTCAGAATCTTCTTCAGACTCTTGCCCGCTTTCAGAAACCTCTTCGGCATCGGAGTCTGCTTCTGCTGAATCTTCATCATCAGCGGATTGGTCACTTGAAGTTTCTTCTTCATCGGAATCTATCTCCTCTAGAATAGGCTTTTTACCTTTAGAGCAAGATGGATTAGATTCTGTGATTTTTGTCTCTGGGACAGCCTGGGTATCTTTCTTGCCAACAGTGAACTTGATCCCTGGGACCTCCGGTGAAGAAGTAGGGTGATTATTGATTTATTTTTATGGCGAGGTTCTTCTTTGTTGTGAAGACTTCTGCCAGTTCCTCTCCTTACAGTGCGATTTCTAAAACTTTCATTGCATAACCATGTTTATGTAACCGGCATTCTTACGTGTTGTTGGCTAGGATTGATTAATCAACCTTTCTCTCATCTTTGGTAACTTCTTTCTAAGACCACCATTGTATTCTTGAACCTTGACCTCTTAGCAACACCTTGCTCATCATAGACAGCGTTCATGATATCGCCTAGATCCTCAAAATCCTCTGGTAGGTCAACGATACCAAGATCTCTGATTTGTTGAACTGTCAATCTGCAATAGTCCATTTCGCGAATGGCTTCTTCATCCTCACACCAATCTGCCGTTGTCCTCAAAGCGATTTTTTTTTGTGTTGGTGACCCTTTGCAACTTTTTAGACATCTCCGTTGCGGTGAAATCAAATATATATACTTGTGGGTTTGATGGTCATGATCTGCATCTCAGCATAGACAGACTTAGCTTTTTTTGTAGTTTGGATAGTATATCTGCCGATGGTCAGTGGGAACTTGAATCCACACTTGTGGTTGCTTCTTCGTTCTTTTTGCACTGACATCAACTGTCTGCATGTTTCCATGAGAACCCACTTATCCGAAGGATAACGTGGTAGCATGTAGGGACAACCAGTGTAGCAGCCTACTCTCAAGTAAGTAAACATTGGGAATTGAAGAAATATGCATCCAACTTTACTTACCACTTTATAAGCCTCATCAGATACTCTTCTTCTTTCCAGAGCTGGATCAAAATTGAAGAGCAAAGGCGCAAAGAAAGCATCAGTGACCCGTCTGATGATGAAAGCTTTCCTTGAGCTCCAATTGATAGAAATATATGTACACAGCACCATCATCCGATTCCCTTTCGTAGATAGACCTGGGAATTGTCTCATTACAGCCGCTGCGTACACCAAGGTAAGAAGTCATGTAGAACTTCAATGTAGAAGGAGCATTGATCAACTGCTCGTGTATTTCATCACTGATCTGTTTGCCCCAGTCAATATGCACCTTCTGCCTTCTTATGATCCTGATGTATTCATACATCCAATCGTGAAAAGTGGATGATTCCGGCAAGCCTTTCACTCTGCTTAGAAATGTGATCATATCTTTGACGTCATCTTTGAAGTCACTTCGCAGGAGTCCTTTCGGCCATCTAGAAACAGATGATCTAGGCTTCTTTAACCATTGAGTGTTTATCAACTGTTTAGCTTTATTGGGATCAGCATCAAAGATCTCCTATGCTTTTGATATAGAAATATCAATATATTTCTCCATATGAGGGACCTTGAAGACAAATCAAAGAAATCAGGGTCGAGTCTCAGAATCTTGTGCCCGGAGGAATCGATCACACTTCTACTTTCTCTGATGTAATGAGACGCCACCTGAAGAACAAACTCGGTATTGTGCGCAGCTGTAGGGAACATTGCCACCAAATGAAGGTTGCTGTGTACGATTGCTCTCATTGAATCAGGAAGAGGCTTCGTCTCTGTTTGCTTTGCGAAATCAACCAAGTCTTGATGACCAACCTCCGTGTCTTTTATCTCTTCGACCTTGGAGAGCACTATAGTCGGCAGATAGACACCTTGATATTTGTACTTCATCTTGCCTCTTGCTTTCGAAGAAGACGGAGGCTTACTAGTAGTCATCAAAAAGAATTGGAACTCTGATCACTCTTGACTTGACGATCTTTGAAAAGAGACTGCAATCCGTTTAGCCAGAACAATCATTAATTGTTAGGAAACATGGGAAAGCGCGAAATGAGCAACGAGGATGGGAAAGCATGGAGCGGATGATGAGGAACGCAAAACGATGCACAAAGGTGGAAAAACAAGGCTCAAGAGTGCACTGGTCGAAAATGAAACTCATTCGGAAAGGATTGGCGAAAACTTGGAAAAAGTGTAAGGGTGCCAAAATTCAGTGCCCTTACATCTTTGGAAATGCACTTTTGATGCAAGGGCACTAAATTTTAGCGCCCTTACATTTCTGAGAGTTAGAAAATATAACAAGCTTCAATATGTTATAGTGCTAAAATTTGGCGCTTCAGCATTTGAGCACATTTTGAAAAACAGATGTAGGGTTGGATAGAAATAGCGCTCATGCTTGGTAAGGAATTGTTTGTAACATGAAATCTTTTAAAGACAATTTTGTTTGCCTTTGGATAGGGTTGCAATTCATCATTATTATATACGCATTCAATTGCTAAAGAAACTTTCAAACAGAAACCCTCTTTGAGATCTCAAAGTTCGCATCAAAACGAATGGAGAGTTGTGGCATGAATAACGTGATTAACAATCACAAAAACGTTAGAGAGAAAGGCAAGATGGAACATGCGAAGGTAATATGCGAATGAAGAAGAACATGCGAAGAGAGGAAGAGGAAACATCAACGCGTGGAGGCAAAATGCGAATGGAGAGAAGAGATGCGTAGGGAAAGAAAACGCGAATGAAGAAAGAAGACAAAACAAAAACGTGTATGTTAATCTTGAACAAATACAAATGAAAGAAGAATAAAGACAAAGCAAAACAACTTACCAGAATGAAACACGAAGATTGCTGAAGAATAAATGGCGAAAATCTTCAAAAACGTTTTCTGTAGTTTGAGAAGCTTTGCCCAGCAAGAGGAGAGAAAAGAACATAAAATACAAACAATAAAAATGGCGAATTCATACTTTTAAGTGAAAAGGAAAATTAAAAACCTAACTCAAGTCGAGCAATAAATTTAGGCACGAAAAGTGGCACGATTGACGAAAAACGCGAAAACATGAAGAAACGTGCCAAAGCCATAAAAAAGTCTAAGTGGCGAAGAAAAGTGTAATGGCGCTAAAATTCAGCGCCATTGCATTTTTTAGAAATTTCACTGTATGCAGGGGCGCTAAATTTTAGCACCCCTGCATTTTCCAGACTTAGCCAATTTTGGCTTCAGGGCAGGAGCGCACTTTTTCAGTGCCACTGCATTTTCCGTAATTCACTAAGTATGAACAGTGAAACTTCGCGAAGGATCTCGTTTCGAAGGTCTTCGCGAGGCGAACATGGGGGAAAGATCGAATTGACTATTCGAGACTTAGGAACGCATTTCGAGGTGGCTTGAAAATCACTTCGTTATGCGTACTTGAACTTCACGAATCCTAGGAAACAGACAAGTTTCGTAGGAGGGTTATCCGTGGAATGAGCGCTGCTAGATTCCGTGATAACACCTTGTTTTGAGGCTTTCATAGGTTATTAGATGCTTATCTTGTTTTAGTTTTAGAAATAAAGCTTGCATGTTTGAAAGTCTTAGTTGTAAAAGCAAGGAGATTTTAGGGTTCCCTACTCCTCTGCTTGTGTATAAATAAGGGCAGCCTTGCCCATTTTTCTTTAACCGTGCTTGTGATAACAAAACATTGAGCCTACTAGTGTCTTTTAATTGTTATTCAGTATTGTTCACTTAGTGTAAGAGAAAGCTTGCAAGCCTCTTTAATTGCAAGTTATTGTTTAGTTCATGTGTTACTTGTGTCAATGTGTTCTAGTTGATCGCTAAACTGTAAACCTATTTTGCTACAATCCTGCTGTCCCAAAAGTGTAATCTTTGTTACTTGAAATTTGAGAAAAGGAAATCTTATGCCTCATTTGCTTTGATCTACTGTCTTAGGTTTCCATTTTATATGTTCTGCTTATATCATCTTTATTTTAGCTTGCATTGAAAGTACAGTAGATGTGCATTGGAAGAAAGTTTGTTTAAGTATTTATGTCAAAGAATCATTTCGTGTTCATTTCTAACTCTCAAGCTCTACGTTTACTTGAATGGTTAGAAACGTCATTAGAGTAGGCTTAGTCATAGTTGAAATTCAAAAGAGATAATCTCAGCTACAGCGCTTGAGTTTTATAACCTTGTGCTCTTAGCTGAACAAAAAGATTAGAAAATTAGTTTTAGTTTACTTTTTTTAAGCAACATCAGCAAAGAGGGGAGCTTCCCCTCCTAATTAGAAGAGCAGTTTATCTGTGCATAGCTGTCTGTTTCTAATCCGCATTCCAGAGGTGCGAATTAAAATGCCAACACTCTCCAATATCTTTATTTCTGTACTCAGAAATATACTATAGACTTTCCTATTTATTTTATTCTTCCCTATCGGTCGATTTCCAAGAGTCATTCCTATCCCTTTCACTAGGGACGGGACTTTATGAAATCATTGTCTTAGAAAGTATATGTTCATTGCTGTCCTCCTATTTTCTGCCACATTACTCAGAAATATTTCTTTTGCCGGATACCTTTATTCAGATATCTTGCTGACTTCATCGATTTCTGCCTGCCCCCTTTTACAAATGATTTGTTTTGTCTTATATACCTCTCCGATGGAAAGGTTCACACCTTTTCACTAATGTTATTGTTATCTTTTACTAATCGGTGCCTTTTAATAAATTAGTCTCTGCTTCAATAAAAATCGTTGCTTTTTATTTCTGCATATTTTCTATAATATATATATATATTATTATTTTATATTTGTTATTTATTTTATTTTTTATATTTGTTTATTTTATATTTTATGTTTGGTCTATGAATTGGCTTGTTTATTTTATATTGGTTATTTATGACATTTATATTATAATATCTATGGTAGTTACCTATATTTATATTCATAATTATAATATTATTTTGATAATCATAATTATAAATGAAATTGCCCATATTTCTGTCTTTTCTATTTATTTGCATTTCATGGTTTTCTATATTTTAGTGTGACAGTTTGGGGGTCATGACATGAAAACCCTATGGGAAATCAGTTCCAGTGGTGAGATATCCTCCTTAGCTGGGTGCAGGTGAAATCACTCAGGTTTCATGCTTAAATTGAACAATTAAATAATTTATGAGTCTCGCAGGCAAGAGAAATTGTCAAAAGTTTGCAAGTTTGATGAGTTACATTATTCTAGGTGCCATGAATGAAATTGTGTTGCTGGTTTGAATATTACTTTAGCTGAGTGGGATTTGGTGATAAATTCCAAGCTTGAAAGGCGCGAGAATTCATACATAGCTGGCGCTGAAGTTTGTATTGTTGGTGTGAGAGTTTTCTTGCTGAGCAAACATGTTTAATTCCTTACTGGGTGAATAGTCATTCTTCTTGCTGTCGTGCTCATATACTATGCTAGGCATGTGGGTTATCCGTGAAGTCAACTTCATTTGCTACCTACGAACATGATGAAGGTTTATAATTATAGCGAATGAGAGTTACTTGGCTGGTCATGAGTTTCCAGTTAAAGGTTTCCATGAGTACCTTATAGCTGGGCAGCATACTCAATGTAGCAAATGTGAGAGTTTGGATTAATAAAAAGAAACAAATTTCATTGACAACTGGTAGATGTCCTTTTTGGAGTTGGCACGAAGTTGCAAGCAATCTTTGGATCCTAGCGCAGCCCCTAGAGGAACCCCAGGCAAACAAAAAGGAGGTGTGAGGATTAGGAGAGCATTCCAGTTGGTCTTACTAACAATAAATGCCAAGTATTCTCTATTGCAATCAATTCTAAATATTTCATTCTTCAAGGTCAGGCCCCTGAACATGTGCATTTTTGCAATTTAATGTATAGACCAATATACTATTTTATAAATTTATGTTATGTTCAATCATTTGGATTGTGAGACAACTATTTGTCATAATGTCCCATGGTGTTATATGTAATGTCCCCTTCTAGCTAGTCATCAGTTTTCAATGGGATTAGCCTATCATTTTGACCCTCGTAGACTAATGGGATTGGATAGAGGGTCCTTTGAGGCAGATACTTGATCAGTTGATGACATTATTCTTCTCCAGAGCTTTGTTGGGTTCAAGATTGGCCTTTTCAGTGGTTTTTGTGGGCTCAGTTTGCATATTTATTATTTACTATTTATAGTAAGTCATTCAGCTGGTGGGAGACCAGTGTTACTATTTATTACAGTGTAGATCCCAGAGTTCAGTTGGCACGATGAAATAAGGTGTATTGAATAAGTTATAACATTTAATTATTATTAAAGGTGACTTTAATAATAATTAATATTATAAAATCATATTATAAACTTATATTTGCACTTTATGTCTAATGGGGCCATGAGACATAAAAAGGGGGCTGTTAATGATTATTTATTTGGGTGCCAACTGTAATGTCCCCTTCTCAGCAGTGATCAATGCAGTTGGCCGTTAGCCTATTGCGGAGGCTTATAGGCTAGTCGGGAGCAGTAATTAGGGTTTCCTATTTTCTAGGAGGATGTTTTGGCAATTTTGGAAGATTGCATGTTGGAGTTTGGCAGTTTGGATTCTAGATTCCTTCTAGGTTTTTAGAGAGCTTCGCAGTGGTGTGACATGCAACTAAAACAGAGGACTTTTCCGGACTTATTATTTTTAGTAAGTTGCGACGGCTGCTCAAAATGTGGTTAAAATGCATTTGGACACACTTACGATTTTTAGCAATATGTATCTTTAATAAGTGTTATTTTTAGCAAGGTTTCAGCAGGCCAATTTAGAGACTATTTCAAGTAGGTCAGTTTGAGCAATTGGTCTCCCGCACTCTTGGAACTATTTTTGACAAGTCAAAGCTTGAGTTGGGTGCTTCTCTTCATGAGTTAAAATATTTTAATAAAGTGAAATTTTGTTAAGGCTTGGTGGACGCCTTAGTGGAGAGATAAGTTATTTTATAAAGTATTTCACTTTATTATTTTGGATGCCCACATTATACTTTATTTGTATTTTTGATAAAGTGTATTGCCTTCTTGAAATGGACAACTTGGAGAAGGTTGAAATGAAATGCAAATTGCAGATTATTGAAAAGTGAATGTGAATTTGAGTTAGGCATCCATCTTGGAGGGAGTTGAATTTGAATTTGGAGAGAAAAGGTTATAAATATGAGTGTTGGGCTTCATTTTTTCCATACATGAAGAAATTATCACGAAGTTCTGCTGAAATGGTGACTCACTTGCTTCGAGGAATGCATACCTTCTAGCAATCTTGGTTTCTTGCTTGAGAGATAGCAACTAGCTAAGATAAAAGGTTATTTAAACTAAAGAACAAATGAAGCTTATTATGATGAAGATGTTTGAAGTTTTCTGAAGTTTTTGATGTTTTTGTCAGTATTACAGGTTGCTGGTTATTGTAGTGCTGAAAGAGATTTTCAATCATAAGTCTTGGTTTGATTTTTATTTGCTTTTGGGTAGTTGCTCATTTTGTTTCTATGGCCTAGGCGTCCCTTTTTGCTAAGTTTCATAATTTTAGTGGAGTCTGTGATTTTATCTTGCTGGTCACTCCTCCTGGGAGGCCGTATCATGCTTGGGAGTGTCTTGGGATTCGTGCATAAATTATTGGCAAGTGTTTGATGCAGTTATTTCATCTAGACTTGGACGCCTTCTCTTTAGGTTTCATTTGCAACTTATTTCATGTCAATCAGAGGAGTTTTGGAGGAGTTAGGAGCATTTAGGTGTGTTTCAATCTTGCTGGTTTGCATTTTTTGAGTGCTGGTTTTCTATATCAGATTGTAGAAGTTCTAGTTTTTTGTTGGTTTTTCATATTTGGCAGGCTTGTGAAGTTTGCAGAAACATATAATATCATTTGTAGAGGATTGGACAGCTTGCTCACTTGTAATTTGCAGATTACTTGCATTGTAAGGCTAAAATTAGTAGTACCGATTCAATCGTTTAATATTTTTGCACTTTATATTGTAATTCCCACTATTAGTGGAAGAGACAGGCCTCACCGTCCATTTACTTTGAGCATTTCATTTTTGTACTACCCGTTGAAGAAACAGAAGGGGTCGGCAAGCCGCCCATACTTTACTTTTCATGTACTTGCATTCTTCATCATGCTGATCGACTAAGCCGTCAAACTACTCCCGCTGAATAAGTGGTCGAGTTGCATAAGCTTTGTAATTTCTAGCACTTCCAATTTAATTGCTAATGATCCCCGGCACCATATGCTATCACCTTGCCCGTCATTGGGATCTTGGTGAACATTCTTGGTGTAGGGTTACATTTCTCAGCTGGTTTTGGTTTTGCTAATGCTGATGGGTGAAGTTGTTGATGTGAAAATTGAAAAAAATTGTAACGGGGTTATTTCAGTGGTATCAGAGCCAAGATCCTGCCATCTTGTGACCATCAAAGCTTAGTTGTCAGATGTGTGATAGAGAACCCAGATACTACACCAGAAGTCAAACAAGAACTCGGTATCAGAATCCACCAATTCCAAAGGCAGAGACATTTTTAGAGGCTTTGAGAGATACTGGTAAAGCAGTTGAAAACATGTCAGAAGGTCCTAGACTTTCAATGGAAGAAAGGGAAGCTAGAGTTGAAAGGAAATTTGATAATATGATAGATATGATGTCACGTTTGCTAGCAAGAATGGATCAACAAATGACTCCAAATCAGTCCCAACCCCAACAAAACAATGTTGGAGAAAATAGTGGTATCAATGGCAACAATGGTTCAGAGGTCAATGAGAGAGACAGAACTATTGGTCAACATGTGGCAATCACTACAAATTCAACCTCTAGACCTCTTTTTCCTACCTTCACTCAAAGGGAGGAACCACCAGTGGAGACCGGAGTACCTTTTGCGGATGATGCAAGACAAGCCTACATGGAGTATGTCACTTTACCCCCTGATCTCAGAGACCAATGGACCTTTGATCAGTTCATGAACCAAAGAAACAAAAGGAATGGCGAAAGAATTGAATACCATGCTACTATGGGTCCCAGAACAAATTATAATCAGGCTCTTGGAAAGGTGACCTTGGCCCATTTTGATGGGAGTGATAAGTGTACGGAAAGGTCATGGGTGCAGAAGCTTGACAACTACCTTTCTCTTAGATTGATGCCTGAAGAAGATGCCATAAAGTTTGCAACTTTGCACTTGGAAGGAGCCGCCCATGAGTGGTGGTATCATGGTTTGGTCACTCTTCGCCACAACCTCATTCAAACATATGAAGAGTTCACCAACAGGTTGATTGAGAGGTTTGATACTAAGGATCCTGAAGTGAAGTTTCGTGAGCTTCCACAGCTGAAACAACACGGCTCATTGGATGCATACATTGCAAATTTCCAAAGGCTTTCTGTGATGGTGCCCAACATCACTGAAAGAAGACTTGTTGTGTTGTTCTCAGAAGGTTTGATGGAACCATTGAAGGGATGGGTAAAAGCATTCGATCCACCAAGTCTTGATGAAGCTATCAAGAAAGCTCGAAGCATGGGGTTGGCTGCCCCTAGGCCAAAATTTCAATCCAAGCCGTTTTCACAAAAAAGAGATAAGAAGCACTTTTCAAATCTGCATAAGAAGTTTCCTTCTAAGTTGGATGACGAGCTTCGTGAGTAGCTTAGAAAAGATGGAAAATGTTATACATGTAGAGAACCATGGACTAAAGGTCATAGATGTTATGGAAGAGGTCATTCTAATCACATGGAGGCCTATTCTGATTTTGCATCAGAATCTAATTTCTCATAACAACAGTCTGATTTTGGGGACAGCGAAGAAGAAAAAGCTCTAGAAGAGTCTGATAAAGAGCAACGAGTTGGGGGCCCCATTGCCCAACTCTCTAGTTTTCAAAAGAACGAATCTTTTAAGGTTCGTGGTATGATTGGAGGGCATCAAATTGTTGCTTTGATTGATACTGGAGCAACACATAATTTCATTGATGAAGGGGTGGTTGCAAAGAGAGGACTCAAAACTGAAGAATTTGAAGTTTTAAAGTCATGGTAGCTGATGGGTTTCATATCTCTTGCAATCGAAAGGTTTCCACATGTCTATGCAATTGGGCAACTATGAAGTCAAAGATGACTTCTCTGTTGTTAGCATTGGAGATACGGATGTTGTACTTGGAATTCAATGGCTGTGATCTCTTAGAGAGATCTCTCTAAATTTGCAAACAATGGAGTTAAAAGTTTCAATCAGATGGAAAGAGGGTGGTGCTAAGAGGAATGTCAAATGGAGGCCCATGGATTGTATCTTTCAAAAGAATGGACAGGTTGATTTGACATGATCAAGTTGAGTGGGCAGCAGAATGTTTGATTCTACCAGCTGATCCAGTTGAAACAAAGAGGCACTATCCACTTGATATTCAGTCATTGATCACTAAGAAGAGTAAGGTCTTTGTTGATCTACCTCCTGGGAGACCTCCTGAAAGGGGAACTAAGCATGTCATCGAACTTGAAGAAGGGGCCAAGCCAGTTATTACAACCCCATACTGGTATCCTAAGAAGCAACAAGATGAGATTGAAAAGAACATTAGAGAACTCTTGAAGATGGGTTTCATTTGCCCAAGTAAGAGTCCTTTTGCTTCAGCAGTTGTGCTTATGAAGAAAAAAGATGGCACCATTCGCATGTGTGTGGACTACCGCACGTTGAATAAAAAAAAATCAAGAACCGATATCCCATTCCCAGTATAGATGAGCTCATTGATGAGCTGCATGGAGCCAAGTTCTTTTCGAAGATTGATCTAAGATCGGGTTACTATCAGATTCAAATGAGGGGATCAAATGTTGAGAAGACAAAATTTCGATACCACTAGAGGTATTTTTAGTTCTTAGTCATGCCCTTTGGGTTGACTAATGCTCCTGCTACTTTCTAGTCTTGTATGAACCGAATCTTTCAGAAGCAGTTGAGGAAGTTTGTGTTGATTTTCTTTGATGATATTTTATTTTCAGCAAGACTTGGGAAGAACATCTTAAGCACTTGTCAGAAGTGCTTAGCATCCTTGAATCAAAAAGTTTGTTTGCCAAAGAGTCCAAATGTGAATTTGGAATGACAGAGCTGCTCTACCTTGGTCACATAATCAGTGATGGAGGAGTGAAAGTTGATCTAGAAAAGATCAAGGCAATCTTGGATTGGCCACCTCCAGAAAACTTGACGCATTTGAAGGGGTTCTTGGGTCTTTGTGGCTTCTACAGAAGATTTGTGAAAGGCTACTCTCAAATTGCTGCTCCTCTTACTGATCTCAACAAAAAAAGAGCTTTTGTACAGCCGAAAAAGGCACAAGGTGTTTTTGATAAATTCAAGCAGATTATGAGTTCATGTCCAGTTTTGGCTATAACAGATTTTACCAAGCCATTTGAGTTGCAATGTGATGCATTGAGAGAAGGAGTTGGTGTTGTTTTGATGCAAGAAAAACATCCAATTGTGTTTGAGAGCAAAAACCTAAGAGGTGTTGAGAGGACTTACTCCATCTATAACAAGGAAATGCTTGCAATCATGCATGCATTGGCCAAGTTTAGACAATACTTGGTGGGGAGCAAATTTGTTGTCAAAATTGATCACAATAGTCTCAAACATTTTATGCACCAAAAGGATTTGAATGAAAGGCAGCAAAAATGGGTGAGTAAGCTTCAAACTTACGATTTTGACAGAGTATGTCAAAGGCAAGAACATAGTAGCGGATGCTCTATCTAGAAGGCCTCATTTGAACTCATTATGTGAGTTTACTACTGATTGGAAGGAGTTGTTGCTTGCTGATTATGCCAAAAATCAGTTTGCAACCAGCATTATTGAAGGTACTTTTCGTGATGAAAGGTACAAAGTGGTTGATGGTTTGATACACTACAAAGGGAGACTCTTCTTGGTACTTGTTGATGTGATTTTTATGACCGCACCAATCAGCAGAACAAAGTTGTCCGAAGGCTACTCCGTTCTCTCTTGATCAAAGTATTCTGTGCGCTAAGATTGCAAGAAAGTTCGCACGTTCAACTCCAAGGTTCCGAAATACTTAGAATACCCTCAGTTGGTTTGATGTGAATTGCTGTTTTCACGAGGGGACTTACACAATTGTTCAGAATTCTTGCAGTTAACAATAGGTGAATGATTTGAAGGGGATTTTGTGCGTATGATTTGGCAATAAGTACGTTTTCCTAAAACTAACCAAAGATGAACGGAAAGTAAATGAGTGTAAGGGTGAGAAAGTTTTAAATTCTATCCTAAATGCAAGATATGTGGAGCTTGATTTCAGCAGAATTCGACCGAATTTCACCTAGCCTCACGTCGGATAGCTTCAGCAAAATTGGTGCAATCTTCAAAGGGATAGCAAAAGATATTCAGATTACAATTTAGCATACATATACCATCAAGACGACGCATATAAGCATACAAATCACAATCGAAGTTAAACTCAAGATAATTTCCAGTCGACCACGCAAGGCGAGCTTGTCATCAACAAGTTGCTAGTGGTATGGAATGAAATGAAGCTACTTCAATAAAACACCACACATCCAAAGTAAACTACTTGCATGAAATGAAAATTATGCTACTTTATGCTACTTGGATCCAAAAGGATGAAGAGACCTTGCTAGCTATCCATGACAAAGACGAATTCCACCATCAATGAAATGATCTATTATCATGAAAGTTTTACACAACAATCTCCACAAAAGTTTTCAAAGGGAAAACTTTCTTTCTTCTCCACACTATGCTATCAAAATACCTACTCTCTAGTGTCTCTCCAAATCTCTAATCTCTACTTCCAATTCTAATGTCTAATTCCTAATGAATTACAAATGAGGGGGACTCCCCCTTTTATAGATAGCCCAATCCAATGGACGGCTAAGATTACAATCAAAAGAGTGGCTAAGATTAAGCCACCTCAGCCCTAACCCTAAAAACTGCCAGAATGGGGAGTGGTGCAATAAATGAGCAAAGATTCCCACTCACTCCCTAAAATAGTAAAGGCAATTAATGCCCATTATCAGTCTTCTAGAAGATCATCGTCCAGTAGTGCATTCCCATTCTCCTTCTCTCTGGCTGCAAACTCAATGAACCTGCCAAGCACAGCCTCAACCTCCTAAACTGAAATGGGTGGAATGCAATCAAGTTGGAACTCTAACACCGTGATTGAATGTTCGCGCCTTGTACAAGATTTTCTCCAAGCAACTAAGGAATCCTGTGTGCTCTGAATCAAGTTGGAACTCTAACACCGTGATTGAATGTTCGCGCCTTGTACAAGATTTTCTCCAAGCAACTAAGGAATCCTGTGTGCTCTGAATCAAGTTGGAAAAAGTAGAAATGTTCTCAAAGTCATCCTGTGCGAAGGTCTTCACCTCTGAAAAGAAAGGCACCAGCCTACCCCTCAAATTATCAACAATCACCTCATCTGGATTCAACCGCCTAGCAAATATGGCCTCGAAAGTATTCTGAACTCCATCAATGATATTTGTCATATCCTTTCTGACTCTGGTTGAATCCGCCTGTGCTGCGTCGAAGAAACCACGTCCCATGATTGTTGAAGAATACCATCTAGAAAAGTCATACCTGTCATTCTCCTGAATGGCCCCTCCATCAATCAGCAACTGCAAAGGAACATGTCTCAATGCCTCAAGACGCTGAATAACCTTGCTCTGATAAACAAAAGCATCACCCCAGGCCTGATCAACTGCCTCCATCCGTGCCAAAATACTAGAAGCCTGCTGAAAGGCAAGAGCAAGGTCCTCCATAAACTTTTTTGTCTCAACACGAACTCCTGTGACCCACTTATCTGCCTCTATGCGCCCTTCCCTAACTCCAGCGAGCCAGTGATTGACTCTCTAGGTATCAGTTTGGGAAGCTCTATAAGCTGGAATATCTTGCCTCAAGGGCCGAGACAAGCTAGCGCATATAATATCCCTATGAAAGCCTTATGCTCTCTTTTTCAACTTGCCCAGCCATTTTCCCTTCGCGAAAACAATCGTCCTTGAGGGTAAGTGGGAGTTATCCGCACTTTCGGCAATCCCCATGCACCTGTGGGACGTCCTAACTCCAGAGTTGTGACCACATAGTTTTCTGGCACTGCTTCATCTCGATCACAATCAACCTGTGGCACCGCCATATGAAGGGTGCGAGAGCCATCCTCATCAGTTGATATCTTTGAAAACTTTCGTGCTCTCTTCTTTTGTGGAGGTGCACTGATCCTGTTCAAAAACTCTTCCATTTCAACTGCTGGATCAATCTCCTCGCTGGGGCTTCTTCTCATCCCATCTCTGAGCCAATCAGGTACTGTATATTGTTGTTGACGTGTTTTTCGTGACCGCACCAATGCAGAATAAAGTTGCCAACGGCTTCCCTATTCTCTCTTGATCAAAGGATTCTGCATGCTAAGATTGCAAGAAAGTTCATGCGTTCAACTCCAAGATTCTTTCAATGCGAATAGGCTCAGTTGGCTCGATGTGATTTGCTGGTATTTCAAGGGGACTTACGGAATTGTTCGGCAGCGGAGAAAGGAATTCAAATATGAAGCGCAAGTTACCTATTCTAACCGGAAAGTATTGAATGAAATGGGGTAAGGTTAAGAGAGTCTAAATCTATTCTAAGGCGTGGGATATGGAGCTCAACTTCAGCAAACTTTTAACCGGACTTCGCTTTGCCTCGCATCGAACAGCTTCCACGGAGTCGGTGCAATCTTCAAGGGAGATGACTAAAGATGTTCAAACCACCTCTTGACACGAAGATACCATCACAATGATGCATACCATCATTCAAACTGTGATTGAAGTTAAGTGCATGATATTCCAGTTGACCACACAAGGCGTATTCACCATCAGCAAATACACTAGTGGTATGGATAGACGAAGTTGCTTAGATCAAACACCACATTCCACAATTACTATCTACTTGCATGGAATGAAAATTATACTACTATAAGTCACTACTTGAATCAGAAGGACGAAGAAACCTTGCTAGCTACTCACAACAAAGACGGAATTCACCATCAATGAAAAACTCTTTTATTGAGAGAGTGTTCACAACAATTTCTTACAAAGTTTTCAAAGGGAAAACTTTCCCTCTTCTTCAAACTACACTATCAATCTATACTAAGCTACTTCTAAGTTGTCCCTCTACTCTAATTCTACTCTGATCTTCTCTACTGTCTACTGTCTCATGAATGTACAAATGAAGGGGGACTCCCCCTTATATAGTTGGCCAAGTCCAACGGACGGCTCAGATTACAATCGGCTGGATGGCCCAGATCGTGCCACCTCAGCCCTAAACAAGATTTTCCCTAAAAACCGCCACAAAGGAGAGTGGGGTAATAAATGCGGCATTAATGTCCACCACTCTTCTAGAAGATTTCGTTTGTAGACGCGTTCACACTGTCCTTGATTTTCTTTCTTGAAGTTGCTCTTCAACTTTGCTCGAGCCTCCATTCTTTGTTACTTGAGTTATACTAACTCTCAACACTTAGCCATTTTCCTGCAACTTTCTTCCTTCGAGGTTGAAACTCATAACTTTATCTTCCTGCGAAGGTTGTAATATCATTGTGCTTCACCACTTCAAGTCATCGTGATCTAGCCTCGATGTTCCTCCTGCAAAAAAAGCAAGGAGAAGAGCATTAGAACACATCATAATATAAATTCACCTTACTTACCTGATTTTCACGCTTTGATCTTCAAGGGCTCATCGTTTTTCTTTAGCCAACCTCGCGTTCAAATTCTTCATGCCTTAGCCAAATTTTCAACCCATCTTGCATTTTGCCTAGGCGTACTTCACTCTGATATTTCATCCAACTCGGGCTCGACGAAAAATCCTTTCATCCGGAATTTGATCAAAAATCATCTAGGCGATCACTTTCAAATTCATCCGCCGAGGCATTTTATTTTCGACATCATTTATTCCTTGCCTTAGAAATTTTTTCAAAATTCCCTTAGGAAATTCATCAACCTGGCGCCCATTTGAAATCTTTATCATAGTAACCTCGGCAAGTTGCGGAAGACCTTAAAATCCATTCCTCATCGATAATCTTCAGTACCCAGAAGACAATTTCCTTCAGAACGCGTCGAATCCATGGGTACCCAACGAACGGGTTCATTTAATTTTTGAATTTTTAACCTTAGAAAAATAATTTTCAACAAATTTAATCCATCTCTTCAATTCCAGGCGCATTTCCTTGCTCTGACTTGAAAATATTCATCAACCCTGTGAAGCCGGCACTCACTGACTTTTCCACTGGCAACTTCATTCGTGCTTTAGGTAACTTTATCCCTTCAAGTCCAGGCGCAAATAGAGGGTCACACTTCAAGTTTTACATACTTAGAAAATTTTCAATCACCCTCTCCACAAATCAAAGGCGCAGTCAAGGGGTTGAGGTTCAAATTTTCCATACTTAGCATATTTTCTAGCTCAACGCCTTGGAATCTTTCACTTTGCATGCATCACGTCTTGGAATCTCCACTTCTAATACCTTGAGGGCGCACATGGCTAGGCAAGCTTCTAGTTTTCTTAACTTAGAAAATTTCAAGGACTTCCCTCCATGACTTAGGCGTATTTAGCCTCTTGAAGTCTCATTTTTCATCACTTAATCAAATTCACCAACTTGTTTTCATCCTTTCCCAGGGCGCATTTGGACCTCTCTACTTCAAATTTTTTCACACTTAGAAAAATTTTCTAAGTCACCTCCTTGCTGGGCGCATTTGCTTGGTCAAGCTTCCAATTTACATGTCTTGGGTGTTTTCCAGCTCACCATAATAATCATGGGCGCATATTGAAGGGTTACATTCCATTTTTATTTTTTTGTGACTTATAAAACCTTTCTTGCACCCTCACAAGCTGGGCGCATTTCATACCTGACACTTCCATTTTACAATACTTAGAAAATTTTCAAGTGTCTTTCTCCTTAAGGCGCATTTTAGACCTTGTGTTTCTAATTCGGGTTTCTTAGCATTTCTTTAACTCATCTCATCAAGCCAGGGCACATTTGGAGGGTCCTTCTTCAAATTTAAAACACTTAGAAAATTCTTAAGTGCCTTCTTCACCCTAGGCGCAAATGAGCATGGCTACTTTCATTTTCCATACTTAGAGAAATTCTAACTTATCCTTTTCAAGTCCAGGCGCATATAGGAGGGGCTACTTCTAGTTTCCACCACTTAGCACTTTTCAAAGTTCTGCAGGCAAGTCCAGGCGCATATCAGAGGTCATGCTTCAAATTTAAAACATTTAGAAACTTTCAAGATCTTCTCTTCAAGGCTAGGTGCATTTTGGAT
>VDFB02183689.1:0-28549 GCA_007258455.2 Sequoia sempervirens
GGATCTCAGGCGCTAATGACATGTACTCACCATGAAATCTTGTCAAGTCTGCCACTGACATGCCGTTCTGTGGCTGGAAGTCCTGATGATGCACCTGATGCTCTGGCCCTGGAGTCTGTGGTGGAGTATCTCTGGGTAAGAAAGTAGGCTGGCCTGGCCTACGCTCACGATGGTCGGTAGCAGTACAGGAGGCGTGTAATGGGTGATCCTTTGGGTGGTATTTCGTCTTGTCCAATGCATGGAAATGAGGGCGTGTGGGTACCTTGCCTAATAGTACCCATCAACTGCGACATCATATCCATCATGTTGTCTTGTCTCCGTCTAAACTCCTCATCAGTAATGTCACCCTCTGCATGTGCCTTCCCTGGATCCCTGCGAGTCTCTGAGGAAGTCTCACGATCTGCCATTAGGGTTGCAACACTGTTTTCACTACCGTCTGAACTGGATCTGTGAAAACCAAGCGCTCCTGATACTGTCTGACCTTCTGGAATCGGAGGACCTGTCCAGTCTTCGTCTTTGCCTGTCCCTACACCTCTGGTATACTGAATAATGTCTTGGTTCATAAAAGGCAACCCAGAAATGCACTGTATTCTGAATAATCACTGAAAAAAGCACAGGATGGCAGGAGATCTGTGCTCTGATACCACTGTCAGAACCCTGGTGGTTCTCTGTTCAAACCCTAATTGATTTTTTTGTCGTTTTTGCAATTTTTGGTTTTTTTTGTGATTTTGAAGGTTTTTTGACAAAAATGTAAAAATGCGATTTTGCTTATAAATGCAAATAAATTCAAAATAAATTCTAGAAATCAATATAGGCCTAGTTTTTGATCATAAATGATAGGCGTTGCATTATATTTCACTTCCAAGAATTTTACAATAGCCAGTTGCAGAGTATGAAGGAAATACAGATTATTAAATGAGAAAAACCTGATTTAAAATGGCGACTGCAGCTGATTTAAAGAATGTACGGCCAGAATGAATGAAGATTCCTCTGAGCTCCAAGACCAACGCACAATCTCAGTTGACCAAAGCGCCCAATAACCCCAAGCCAGAAGCTGAGTAGGGGAGGCGTTCCTCTGGGAATGAATATGTACGGCTCCTGCTGGTACGGCCTGTACAGCAGTAATAATGACAGTACGGATTCCTTGAAACTCGTGCCAAAACACTGATGAGTGGTGATGGATGAAGTCGCCTCTGAAAGGAAGTAAATATCTCTGCTGAATACTAATGAATCTCTGTCTGATTCAATGATTATGCTCAATCTGTGACTTCTGGATGAAATCACCAAGTGCAATCTTCAGCTGGTATCTCACAGCCTCAGTATCCCTGATCTCTGAAGAGGTTACGTTCTCCAGAAACGATGTTTGCCAGAAACCCTAGGGTTTGCAAACTCCAAAGCTCAGATGCTCCGAAGACAAAATTGAATAATAAACAAGATAGTTCGATTTTGCCTGTGAAGAGTAATATATTCTCTCTTGAAAAGTTCGACCTAATTCTTCATTAAAATAATCATTTAAATAAATGATTTAATTTTCACTTTTGAACTTAGGAGAAATGATTAAATAATTGGCGTCCACTTTTAATGAGCATTAAATACTCATTAAGTCACATTATAATAATATATTATAAAGTATAATTAAATACTTTATGATTGAGCCAATTAATTAAATATTTTAATATTTCAATAAAGTGACTTTATAATAAAGTCAAATTATTAAATATTTAATAACCCATTAATTACTCCTTATTTCTCCGTCAAATCAACCATCTGCTGAACTGGGTCGAATCTGAGCTGATAAAGTGCACCAGGTGCCCTGCCCGAAATAGCAACTTCCACCTGACCTAACTTTCTAAAAATAGAAAGTTCTGCGAAAAGAACTCTTGGAAGATGCAGAAGGCCCAAACTGACACATAGCTGGGCTAGCAACATTGAGCAACATAAATGGATCTCACGAACACTCACCTTCGACCTCACAGGATCAAATGATGAAATAACCTCGTCTGAGTTGTCTTTGACTAGGATGGGGACATGAGGACCATGAGATAATAATAAAATATGATCAACATTATGCTTTATTTTTGTTAAGGATAATTCCCCTCTTAAATCTCTAAAAATATCTTACCAAAATTATGATTCTCATGGCCAATATCATTCCCTTATCTCGCCTTCTAACCCACGGGAATGCTGCATGGGATAGAATCAAGTCACCAAGATGTCACTCCAAGAATGGGAACATTACAGCAACAGTGATTCCAATACATAGATTTCATTATATGACAAGTTTCAGAGTTGTCTTACATTCATTGCATTTGAAGGGATATTAAAGCACTAACATATACAGGTCTGAGTTACATCAATAACAGCAACAATTAAAATTACATTCATTACAACCTAGCAAGATTTAGGACTTCCATCTTTCATTCTGGGTAAATAATTGCAGCAATATAAATGCACACATTACAGATTTCAGAATATCTAATATGCTGATTCAAGACTCTGCTACAAACTTTCCTAAGCAATATCCTTGAGACAATGAACTTACTCGGTAATACAAATGATATGCAAATGATATACTAAAGCATTAAATACCAGTTGATAGCTTCCAAAGGATGATTCTTGGCTGGAAGAAGTGTTCCACGTTGGCTGTAGCATAAGCTTAATGACTACAGTAGCAGCCTGCACCAAATTTCACACCCAGCTCTTCATATAACTGCCCAGCTATCACCCAAATGTCTACAACAATGAATGGAGGCAGCTGAGTGAATAAATCTGCATCTTTTCAAGCTCCCATGGCACCTAGGGGATAGCTCACAACCCCCTCAACTCACTGAAATTGCATCTACAGGAATGGCACTAGGGTATGATGTTACACGCCCCTCATAATCAAACCACGACCCCCCTTGAATGTCAATGCCCCACTCACACACTGATACAATATATCTTCCCCAAACTCCACAACCTGCTTGTTGTATGTTGGTGTTACAATTTGCACCTCTAGAGTGCATATTGGCAACGGACAACTATGCACAGTATTAACTGCTCTTCAAATTAGGAGGGGAAGCTCCCTCTTTTGCTGATATGCGTGAAAAAGTAAAGTATTCTAAATTCCTATCTTTTTGACTCAGCTGATATAGGCACAAGGTTAAGAAACCCAATACATTGCAGCTAAGGTTTTCTCTGGTTTTGCAGATTCTCAACTACAACTAGGCTAACGCTAAAACTATCCTATTTCCTCAAGAAAAACAAAGCATGAGGACTTACGAGCAAGTCGGAATGATTGAAGATAAACTTTATAATAGGAATTCCCAAGGAGGTGGAACACCTATCCGAGGTGTAGGTTGAAATGAAGGTTATTGGAAACAACATCAAACAACAAGCTAGTTCTTAGGATTCCCGAGGAGGTGGGACACCTATCCGAGGTGTAGGCTGAAAGTAGATTACTGGAAACAACACTTAAACGACAATCTCTATTTCTAAATTCCCAAGGAGGTGGAGCACCTATCCGAGGTGTAGATATGAAAGAAAGATTATTAATAACAACATCAAATGATAAACTTTATTTCTAAATTCCCAAGGAGGAGGAACTCCTATCCGAGATGTAGATATGAAACAAGATTATTTAAAACAAATAAATCGGGGACAACAAATTGCATGAAGGACCTAACACACAATGAACGATCAAACCACCTTTATATTAACAAAGTGAACCAATACAAATAGCAATATTGCACGGCAAGGTGGCACAACAATTTGTTAACACAGTAAAAGTTAAAGTACAAATGAGCAAGGGTGCTCTTATTTATAGAACCTCAAAGGAGTAGGGAACCCTAAAATCTCCTTGAGTTAACATGAGTCTTGCAAGCATGCAAGATTTATTCTTAAACCTAAATGTATGCAACTTAACAGTTAACTGGAAAAACTACCTCAGTTAACTGATTCTAAACTAAACTAATTGGACTATGCAATACGCAAGTCCTTATTGATATGAAAGTCAACTGATAACTAACATCAGTTAACTAAAACTGAAAACTAAAAGAGAACTCCATATGTACATAGGTATCTCCAAAATAGGCATGCAATGATATGTGGGACAGCGAGTTAACTCGGAAAGAAGCACCAAGTCAACTACTGTGTCTAATGTATATCCTAAAAAGGTGGGACACCCTGATTTGTAGTTCACTGGCTACTATCTCAAGCAATTAACCCCTCCACGAGGTTGTTGACTGTATCACCATCTAGAGCACCGATACTCCTCTGAAGTACTCGGTTTCTCCTTAGCATCTCTTCACTGCCTGTGATCTGACTCTTCAATTCTCTTCCACTATTGGCCGCCTCATCAAATAATGCTAACATGATTGTAAGTTGATCCAACTTACAACCAATTGAATCACCACTGAAAATACCGTGAATGAGTCTCTCAACTCCGACTGTACATTGGCGAGCTCGATGTACTCACCACCCTCACGCTAATACTAGCAAGGGACTCATGACATGAAAGTTCTCACGAACTTCATAGCACTTGTCACCTTTTCTCTGCTCTCGGACAACTCTATAGAAATTGTTGCCTGTTTTTACCTTGAAGATTAATTGTTCTCTCCAAGCAAAAATAGCTTCCTTATCCTCTTTTGTAGTGACTAAATCATATGTCGTCCTCAGGTAAGAGATCATATTCCGTGGTTTGTCTACCACTAAGTCCCACTCTGAATCCTGAATCTGTCTACAAAGTCTGTGGCCATTGTACCTCCATTGGTACAACTTTGAAAGTATGAAGCAGCCTCTTGTGACGAACACTTCTTCCCAGTCTTTCAAGTGCTTCCCATATACAACCAGCTGATTTTGTTCTATTGGTAACTCTAACATCTACAGGAGTAAAGCGGTGATGTTCTCAGTGTTGTGCATAAGGTTGGAGATATACTAGAGAAGCTGCAGGTTTTCAACCTTGAGGGCTACTTTATCTTCTCCGCCCTTTATCACTCTCTCCTTTATGCTTTCCATTGCAACTTTGAGAAAGTCCACATCTACTTGGCGTGTGCTTTTACCAAAGTTGACCTTTATCAAGGTGAAGTCATCAACTTCTACCTCATCCAAGTTTTTATCCTCCGGCAGTGCAGCACTCTCAATTATAATTTCCTTGTCAGCGTTCCCTTCCACATGAACTTGCTTCTTTATCTTTTTATCTGGCATGTCTTGATAGACATGATCAAAATCTGAGAAGTCCAGTTTATAGGATGGCTGCCTCCTCTTCCTACCCAACTAATTCTCAAGCCAAGACAAGTCTCGACTAATCTCACTGGAAGGATCGGTGCTAGTCCTAGGAATTCCTGATGAGTGGGAATGTGTGGAAGCATTGCTACGTGGTGGCGAGTCTGGCTCCAAGTTGATGCGAACCGGAGACTGTTGTGGTATTGCTGACGAAATGGGAGGTTCTACCTCTGTTTTTGGTATGCTCTCAGCTGAATTTGCGGCAATCTCCACATGTTGTTCTTGCTGGTCCAAATCAGCAAGTAGTGCTTTTCCCTTTGAATTTCTTGACATTCTACTTCCTTTACGAGGATTACTCCTTTTCTTTTGTTTGGGTTTTGACTTTGACGTGGAAGGTAGTGAAGTAACCACTGGTGGCGGCTCTATGTTTGGCATGGCTTCCCTCCTCGTCCTCTTGCTATCCAAGTAGACTATGCTATTTCTGACAACCCTACTAGATCTTTCCTTAACAGATGTGCATTCCTTGGCGAACCAATCAACGGCTAGAAGCGGTTGCGTGTCAACTTGATCTCTGAAGAATAGAGGAAGTGTGACATCCCCATCATCATCTGACAACCCTTCCACATCTTCTGACATGAAAACAGAAATCTGTGAAAGGGTGAACCTGTTGTAGCTGCACTGACGCACCTCAAACTCGTCCTCACAGTTGAACAAGTAGTCTTCCATAGAAGGCTTGTGAAAAGAACGACCACCAAGGTGTGTTGAAAAGTGACCCCAAGGATCATACGAGCGTCTCTCAACGAGATACTTAAGATTCTCGCCAACTCATGGAACATAGCCTTAGCGTCAAATGTTGACTTGCACCTATAAATCCTCATCTATAATGGAAAAGTGGCAATTGCCTTGCGTTTGTTGTGCAGATAGGAGTGAACACCGTACAACTTTCGTAGAATTCCATGAATGCCACCTTATCCGAAGGATAACGGGGTAACATGGTTAGATGACCTACGTATTCGTAGACGCGGATGTAGGTTAAAGTAGGGAATTGGATGAACCAATCCACCCATTCTACCATTGCTGATTTGGCTTCCACTGAGATATGTACATGTAACTCCCAATCCAGATTCCTCACCGTGTACCTCAAAAATGATTCCTGCACACGCTTGAAGTGTCACTCGGACTGTGTAAACTCAAGCCATGCGTAATAGAAATGAACTTTTTCTACACTTAGAATCCCCACAGTGTTCAACCCTCTAAACTGGCATCAACTTATTCCGCTTCTTCATGTGAATGGCATCAAACAAACTCCAGCTCCGTTCACAGCCAGAAGCACTACAAGGTTTAGACAAAATTCGAATGGCTAGCCTTTGCAAATTTGGGGTTTTTCCACCCCAATCTTCCCACCAAGAACCTGCAAATAAGATAAGCGCTTGCATATAAGTTGAAACTTTATTTGCTTTATTCCAGGCTACTAACTTGCCTCCTCACCTGTCTTGACCATTTTCTAAAATGTAATAAACATTTTTTTTAATTCTTAGTGGAGTTCCCAAATTAAAATCTCTTTAACTATAGTAAAATTAAGTCTACCATCCTGCTTGGCATACGTTGCAAGAATACATGGCTTCGAGGGCAACTTCAATCAATCCTCTAATGTCTTAGCGATGGTGGTCTATCTACATTCTATATCTGCTTCTATGGAATGCCTATACCTTCTTGTTGTGACCTTTTCACACATCGCCCCATTGCAAATGGGGACCCCCAGTAGTTTGCTAGTTTTTAGGGTTTTGCCTCTCCGCAACAGTTTCATGAGGTCATTGTTTTTGAGAGTTTCAAGTCAGTCTTTTGAGAGTCATCCGAGCCAAGTTGATAATCCATGCCTGAATCAGAGCCTAAACGTCACAAAAGTGCTCAGAAGGTCCGAGAGATGAGGATCACCTGTGCTTTTGGCCAATTCTAACACTTCCTACTTTTTAGGGAATCTGCATTTTTGCTTTTTCGCTTTTTCATTTTTAGCATTTTTGGACCAAACGGGGTTCCCTATTTTTTAGGGTTTTTGTTTTTTCTATTTTTAGAAAGTCAACCCTAGTCAACGAGTCAATGTTTCCATTTTTCGAACCAAAAAGCAGCCAAAAAAATTGAAAAATCATTAAAAAATAAAAGTAAAAAATCGAAAAATCAAACAAAAATCAAGAAAAGCATGGAAAAGCAAGGGAAAAATCTGGAAAAATCGGTTGAAAATCATGAGAAAATCACCCAAAAACGAACCCAAAAGCATGATATCATGAGGCAAATTTGCCTAAGTCTGGAGAAATTCGCCCTTGCCATGGAGATGAGAGAATGTCAAGCCATTAACAAAGTCCGCCCTTAATTTGAGGGATGTGGCATGTAACTTTGGAAGTCTGCCATAAGATGGCAAGACACCTTCAAAGTCCGCCATGCCTTAGATTAGGCAATGGCAAGAACTCTTTGAAGTCCGCCCCAGCATGGCATAGAGGCAATGAAGTCCGCCCTTGCCATAGGAAAAGATAGCAAGGCATTAAGGAAGTCCGCCCAGCCTTGAGAGAAGAATCGCAAGGAGTTGGTAAAGTCCACCCAGCCTAGAGAAAAATTCAAAATTTGGCTAAAGTCTGGAAGCATGAGAAGAGGAAAAATCGAAAAAGACTAAGTATTTGAAGGAGAAAAATTGAAAATTTGCCTAGGTATGGGAAAATTTTATGCAATTGGCTAAGTGCATAGAGGAGAATACATATGGCAAAGAGGCAAGCAAGTCCGCCCCTGGCTAAAAAGGATGAAATTTGTCTAAGTATCATGGAAATTCGCCTAGGAAAAACGTCCAAACACATGGTAAAGTCCGACTTTGCCCAGAGAAAATCATCCAAGCAAGAGAAAATTTGATTTCGGCATGATAAAATGTTCCCGGCACAATTTGAAGTTCACCATGGCCAAAGAAAATAAGGATCTGGCATAATATTTGTTGGCAAGATGGCTAAAAATTCAACTTGGCTAGGTGAAAAGTGAAATAACTTGCAAAATAAATATTTAGCCAAAGAAAAATTAAAATATGCCATGGGTCAAAAACAAATAGGTTGGAAATAAATTAAATATTTTAACATTTTAATAATTTATTTCCAATGCTTAGAAATATAAAAAAATGCCTCAATTCGCCAGGGATGCCTTGGAAGAAAAGAAATTCTCGGAAGAAGATAAATTACGCCGGACAAAGAGAAAATCCATGAGCTTGGAAAAATCGAAGTTAATTTAATTGGACATTTAATATTTTCCAAAATATTGAAAATAAAAGATAGACATCTAGCAAAAAATCGAATTTTGGAAAATCAAGGGGATTTGCCTGGATAAGCTCACCATAGAGATTTTTCGAAAAGAATGGAAACTTGCCTGTTTGAAGAGGAGAAAAAAAATCGAAATCGAGAGAAAAAGATGCAGTTGCTAAAACAAATCAAATTCTTCAGCATTATAATGAATTTCAGCAACTCATTTTTCACACAGCTGAAGAGAAGTTAATCTCTTGAAATTGTAAGAAAGTTGAGACAAGATCAATTCTTCTGCAGGCAAGGTCGATTTTCTCAGAGAAATGAATAACTTTTTATTGCTGAAGAAGTGAAGAATTTCTTGGCTGAAAGTCGAACTTCTCAGCAAGATTGGCGCACTTTGTCATTTGATTTTTTATTCAATTCTCGAAATTTGAATCTGATTCGCAACCAAAAGATTTTTCCTGAGGTTTGGAGTTCGGTTGGTTAATTTTTTCAATTCTTCTTCCATCTTTTTCATTCTGGCTAAATTTCAATCAAATTCATTTAATTTCAGCTTGCTTTTTCGCAGAAATTTAATATTATTTAATAGGCTGAAAGTAAAATTTTCGAATAAAAGGCACGGGAATAAATTATATTTTACAAGTCTCCGTATTAATGTTTATATTTTTACTATAGGTTAATGACCACAGCGGGAGAATCATCAAAGAAGGTGCCGATGAAGTTCGCCAGTAAAGGGGTACAGCGAGAGTCAAAGATAAATTCAAAATGGAAAAATGTTGCAGACACTGATCTAGAACATGTAGACTTCGTGGAGTTCAAAAAGAGAGTATATGGACATGCTGGATTACCAACACCAATTGCCAGACGGATGGTGAGGAATGGAATTTTCCAAGCAGCTGGATTCCCGCCTGCGATAGACTGTGCCGAGTTGATGGTAGAATGTGCCATTCATTACAATGCTTAGGAAAGACAAATGGTTGCCTCTGACGGAAGGATTCTAGCTCACCTTGGCGAAGTGGCAATACAGAAAGCATTCAGCATCCCAACACATCACTGAACCGTCTACAAAACCAAGGAGGAACGCACCAAAGGCTGTCACGAGGCCAAGAGCTTGATCAGTAAATATGGATCCTGGTTTATCCAGTTTCCAAAGTTTACTTATGTTAGGATCCAGGGATTCACTAGAAATCCTTACAAGTTGCCTATCTATCCAACAAATCGGATGATTTTGCTTGAAGTCCTGAGACAACTGGAAGATTAATAGATTATCAAAACATCCAGAGGCCAAGTAAGAAGGCGGTTGTTACTTTCACATTCTTTATTGGGAATATGTTCAGAGTCCTATCCGTCAGCACAAGCAGCCGAGAGTGCCAGGCTAGAAATTCAATGGTACCCATTCACAGCTTATAGGTCCAGGGCCAATTTTGACCCGCATCATCACATTCGGACCGTGAATGGGAGAAGATACAAACACAGAGTAGACTTGGAGGACTTCTGGGCGAACGCTGCGGATGAATATGAAGTCAGGAGAAGATTATGGTCTAGAGTGTCGGTGGACTTTATGAGGGCAACCGAACTTTTTCGGGTGCCCAATTAGTTGCAGGATGATGGAAATTATGTCCAGCCGAGCTTCGAGGATAGCTGACCTCTTCCTTCCGTGAAGTGGTCAGAGCCTGAGCATTCAAACTTGGCTACATTGATGAGACCAGTGATTAAGTATTCTCAATGGTGGGTCGACCATCAAGTCCAAGAGTTGAGGCAGAAAAGAGTGACGCTCACGTATGATTTACTGAGCGAGACGGAGTCATACTCCTCCAATGCCGGCGCATCCCACAATGATGATTTAATTGAGATTGGCGAGAAGAGGAAAGAGGCAGTTGCAAGCATAGAACCTACTCCAAAGCGACAGAAGATGGAGCCATCTCGTTCGGCAGCGTCTAGAAATATTGATGAGTTGGTGGCTACCGCAGAAAAATCCTTGGCCGAGATGATGAGACCTGTTGATGTGATTTTCGTGACCGCACTAACACAGAATAAAGTTTCCCAACGGATACTCTATCCTCTCTTGAACAAAGTCTCCTGCATGCTAAGATTGCGAGATAGATCATGCATTTAACTCCAAGGTTCCTTCATGCAATAGAATACCCTCAATTGGCTCGATGGCATTTGATAGCAGACAGTTGATTAAGGGCTTTCATGTAATTTGGATGATTTGGCAGGTAAGTGCAAATTTCCTAGCGCTAACCAGAAATGAACTGAATTTAAAATGAGTGTAAAGCCTAAGAAGTTTATGTTCTATCTAAGGGTGGGACATGGGATCAATCTCGACAGGCTTCGACTAGACTCTGCTCCGCCTCACGTTGGACAACTTACACAAAGTCGGTGCAATCTTCAAGGGAGTGACAAGAGGTTTTCAAATTATAATTCAACATGTAAGTACCATCAGAACGACGCATACAAACACATGAATCACAATCGAAGTTAAGTTTGTAATGTTTTCCAGTTGACCACACAAGGCAAGCTTACCGTTAGCAAGCCGCTAGTGGTATGGATAGAAATGAAGTTGCCTCGATTAACACCACAAATCCACAGCTAACACCTACTTGCATGAAAATGAAAACTACTCTGCTTCGGAAGTCGAAGATAGAGAAATCTTCAGCTACTCATAGCGAAAGATGAATTCACCATTCAATGAAAGATCTTTTATTACAATGGTTTTCCAGCAGAAATCTCTTCACAAAGTTTTCAAAGGAAAACTTTCCTTCTCTTAGAGCTAAGCTATACTTCTGGAATGTTACAACTTCATCTCTGCTCTGTTCTCTAGTCGATCTCTAGGTTCACTAAAGAATTGCAAATGAGGATGCCCTTTATATAAATGCCGCCTTAATATGATAATACGTCAGTTAATCGGCTGGATGGCCCAGATTGTGCCACCTCAGCCTCAGCCCTAAACAAGATTCACCCTAAAAACTGCCACCAAGAGGAGTGGGGTAATAAATGAGCCATTAATGTCCATCCTCTTCCAGAAGATTCCAATCCAGAGATTTGTTCGCACTGTTCCTGTTCCTCCTCTTGATTGCAAACTTAATCAATCTGATCACCACAGCTTCAATGCTCTCAATCTGAAATTTCAAGACTGTAGCTTCTTTCCTCTGCCGGATGATTTTCCCCTGTTGTTTTTCAACTCCAAAGTGCTTGAGGATGATCTTTAGTTGTCACTCTTCAACTCTTCAATGCCTAAGCCCGAAGGATTTTCCAGCCTTGAACTCGAACATTTCTTCCTCGCCATCTACCTTCCTGAAAGTTATTCCAGCACTTAGCCATTTCCTGCAACTTCTCTTCCTTTGTGATTTATCCTCTTGGACTACTTGCTTCATTACTCCAAGTCATCGCGCTTTGGTCTCGACGTTCCTCCTGCAAAACAAAAAAAGAAGACCATCAAAACACTTAATAATATAAATCCACTTTACTCACCTGATATCCATGTAATGTCCGATTGATCTCTGGATCTGATAGAGTTCATCACATTTCTCTAGCCAACTTTTTTCCCTTCACGATTTTTCAACATCTATAGGCTGGGGCAAATAACACCGATGCATCATATTTCAATGCCTTAGACAAAATTTTCAATCTCCTCAAAATCATCTTTTAAAAGTGTTAGCTTCAACTGCATCTTCTTCACTTTTTCGGCTGACATTTTATCCAACTCTGGCTCGAGCAAAATGTTTCATCAAGAATTTGATCAAAAACTATCTAGGCATCCAACTTCAAATTCATCCACCAAGGCATTTCTAACACATTTTGTTCCTTGCCTTAGAAAATTTTAAATTTTCCCTAGGAAATTCATCAATCCTGTGCCCATCAAAAATCTTCACCCTAAAGGCTTCGGAAAAGTGTGGAAGACTTTAAAATTCATTCCTCATCGTAGACGTCCAATACCCAGAAGAAAATTCCCTTCAGAAAGCATCAAATTCATGTGTCCATGAACGAAGGGGATCATTTAAATTTTTTAAATTTTGAACCTTAGAAAAATAATTTGCCAACAATTTTATTCATCTTCATATCCGGGTGGATTTTCCTTGCTCGGCCTTAAAAAAAAAAAAAAATTTATCATCCTTATCAAGCTGGAGTATTCTTGACATATCCACAGCCAATTTTATTCATGCCTTAGCAAATTTTATTACCCCTATCAACTTGGGCATATTTTCCTCTAAGGAAGGAATTTAAATATTAATACTTAGAAAATATTTTATCATTTCATGCCCCAGTCTAGGCGCCATCCAGGGTCTAACTTTCAATTTTAGACCACCTAGTCAAAATAATCTCAACACATCTTCCTTCTTAGTCTAGGCGCCTCAAAATATTTTCAATATTCCCTCATTAAGGTTAGGCGCATTTAGCGATATCCACTTCAAATTTAAAATACTTAGAATATTTTTCAAACTCCTTTCAGTCAAAGGCGCATCTTACATGGTGAGCTTCAAGTTTTAAATGCCTTAGTGAAATTTTCAATCCTCCTCTTCTTCAAGGCGCATATGGAGGGGTGCACTTCAAGTTTTCAAACACTTAGCATTTTACAATCACCTCCTTCTTGTCTTGGGCGCAATTCCACCCCTGAGCTTTCATTTTAAACACTTAGAAAAATTTTACCCTCCACTTAGCTTCAAGGGCGCATTTTAGACCTTGTGCTTTGAGTTTGACGCCTTAGAATATTTTTCTATCTTGATGTCTCCTTCCTGGGCGCATTTGAGGCCATGTGCTTCTAGTTTGAGTTCCTTAGCATTTCTTTAACTCATCTCATCAAGCTAGGGTGAAATATTCCGAGCCAAATTTTTTCTTTAATTATCAGATTACAACATTACAATCAGTGCACCCGTTAAGGTTAGAGGAGAAAACCAAAACGTGCAAGAAAGCAACTCTAACCAGGATGGCGCCGAAGATGGCGAGCATTGGTCAGAGGATCTAAATTGAACTGCTTATGCTGTAACTCTAACCAGTATGGCGCCGATGATGGCGAGCATTGGTCAGAGGGTCTTCTATTCTAAATGAAGAAAAGAACTCAACATCAAGTATGTGCTACCCAATCCAATGCGGAGTGAGGGGCGACCATATGACGGAGTGATTACAATAAAACAACTTGAAAGAGAAATGCTGAAGCTGGAAAACACTCAACACCCAGAATGTGCTTGCTGACCCAAGATGGGAGAGTAGCTACCATAGGGCGGAGTTATAACTAATTCACTAGTATAGAAAGCAAGAACGTGAATTACAATTAATGACAAAGCAATATTAGAGAATACTGGTCAGTACTACTGCCAGTTTACAAAATGTAATTCTTGCCTGCAATGTCAATACATCAAAGTCCTTCCAGATGGAGCAATCAACAATAAATCTGTTACCAGCTCTAAATAAACCACCATGTCAAAAAACCAAGTCAGAAAATGCAGATTTCTTGGACTGTCATAATCAGATCTGCACTTTTCACAAAAATCAGCAGCTTACATCCACAATGATTTGTTCATAACTTTCTCAAATGTTATCCGATTGATGCAAGATAAGATGCATTACGCTCTCAAGGTATAGGCGACCCTTTCAAGACACTAAAACTGAACATAGAGACCCTAATTTAATTTACACGGATTTCAATGCAATTCTAAAAGGTACGGCTAAGCTGGAAAGTTCGACTTAGCTTTTAAAATTAAATACAACACCATAAAATCTGAGATTTGAGACACAAATTCGCCTCTCCTAGACAATGCTATAAATGCAATACCCAGAACTATTTTTTTTGTCTTTTTTGAGATATTAATAAAACATGAAATCTGCTGTATCAAATCAGCAACTCCAGAAAATACATCTAATATGCAGAAATCAGAAACTAAGAATTACAATGACTTCTACGATGCACAAAAACCAATGAACTCACAAACCTATCTTAAATAATCAAACCTCTCCACTAGGTGCTGTCTCTCAAGCACGAAGTCGAGCCCAGACTAGGAGGCATTCATTCCTCGAAGCAATTCCGCAACCGTTTCGGCAGCATAACATTAGCATAGACCAAAGATCCCAAATGATGATCAAAGCCTTCCTTTTATAACTTTCTCGTTGACTTCTCAAAACCCTAATCTCCTCTTCAAGGCAAAAACCCTAATCTCTTTCAAGGATGGCGTCCATTTCCTTCAAGCTCAATATTGACTTTATAATTAAAATCAATACTTTAATAATTGCATCCCCTTTATAGCTTGTTTTGACTTTGGATAAAATGTAAAATATAAAATAATCTTTAATGAGGCGCCACCCTCAAAAAGCCCACTTTTCAAAACAACATAAAGTCAATAGACTAGGCCAAGGGGTCAATGTCCGAATATAATATTAAAACTTGACTTTTTAATTAATTATATCAACTTATCTCTCCAATTGTGCCCTGAAGCCAATAATAACCAAGTCAACTGATCAAACTGACATAGGAAGTCAACCATGTTGGACCCAACTGCTAAACTGCCAAAAATAGAATTTACTAAAAATAGTAAATTCCGGGAAATGCTCAGAATGCCGAGATGAACACACCACTGCGAAGCTCTCTGAAAACCCAGAAAGGATCCGCCATTGAATCCATCATCTCTGAACAATAACCTCCTCAAAAATAGGAAACCCTAATTTATCTTCCGACTAGCCTTCGGGTTCCCAAAGAAAAGGCCAACGGTCACTGGAAAGATCAGGTTTGAGAAGGGGACATTACATAGGGCGCATCTTGGAGGGTCATTTTCCATTTTGAACCACTTAGGAACTTTTGCCACCACTCCTTCAGCCAAAGGCGCATATGAAGGGTAGAGCTTCCATCTTTTAATGACTTAGAAGAAATTCGACGCACCTCTTTGAGTTAGGACGCATTTGGAGGGTCCTTCTTCAAATTTGAAACACTTAGAAAAATTTTAAGTGCCTTCTTCTCCTTAGGCGCAAATGGGGGCTTGAGCTTCCAACTTTTACACTTAGGAAAATTTCTTCAAGGCTTCCTCCAAGTCAAGGGCACATTTTACCCATGGAGCTTCCAATTTTAACCACTTAGTAGAAATTCCAAGCATCTCCTCAAAGCTAGGCGCATTCTGGGGGTATAGCTTCAAATTTTCAACACTTAGTAACATTTCCAGCTTCCCTCTCCAAACTAAGGCGCATTTTAGCATGTGAGCTTCCATTTTATCAACACTTAAGAAAATTTTACCCTCTCTTCTTCAAGGTGCATCTGGAGGGGTGAGCTTTGAGTTTTAGATACTTAGAAATTTTTTCAACTCAATCTCTTAAGGCAAGGGCGCATTCAAGAGCATCTACTTCAAATTTAACACGCTTAGAAACTTTCAAGGCCCTCTCTTCACCTAAGGCACATTTGGGGGGGTGGTACTTCAAATTTCCGCGCCTTAGTATATTTTCAGGCTCCCTCCTTGACCCTGGGCGCATATCATGGGTCAAGCTTCCAGTTTTGAGGACTTTTCATCTGTCTTTAGCTTCTCAAGGTGAATTTCGATCCTGGACTTCAAATTTTCTCAGACTTAGTGAATTTCATATCTTTCGCCCAATTTGGAGTGATTTGTTCATGCTAGCCCTAGCTTGCCCTAACTTTCTATTTTTAGAAAGTTCTCCTCATTTTGTGTTTTGAACTGATTTCTGACTCCAAAAGCTTGATTTTTGCTTTGTTTCGAACCTCGGGATGTGGTTGAACTTTCGAGGCCTGATGATTGCATGCACCTACTAAAAATAGTAAGTACCTGATTTTCAAGCCTCTGTGACTCTGTTTGATTTGAAATTCGCGCCAAGGGGTTTCCTTCATCTGCTTGACCTGTTTACACTACAACCCTGTGCTGACCTGCTATTTTTGGCATGCATCTGGAGGTGATTTGCTATTTATAGTAACCCCTCAGTTTCACGACTTCCACAACTCCGTTTGACTTGAAATTTGAATGCCGTGCTCCTCATCGATAAACTTGCCCGTTCATACTGGTGCCTAACGTTGACTTACTATTTATAGCCTATTTTAGAAGTGGCTTACTATAAATAGTAAGTGTTGCGATTGCCTTCAAATTTTACCAGTGGCCTCCTTGAAAGATGCTGATCGCAGTGGGATACACCGGTTTTCGAAAATTCTGGCATTTTATTCCTCATTTTGGGTCCCAAAGATGGAAACCCTAATTTGACTTGCATGCCTATCAAATGACTTCCAGTTGACCTCGTTTCTGTTGCATGCCGATCAGTTTGTGATTCTAAAGTGCTGGGAGGGGGCTGCCAAAGTGGATATGCTAAAAATAGTAAGTTGTTGAAAAAGTGATCATCTCCATTTGCATGTCACATCACTACGAAGCTCTCGAAAAACCCATAAAGAATAACTCAACATGCGTTGAAAAGCCCTACATGCAAACCCTAAAAATAGCCTCGGAAGGCTGAATACTGAAAGTCATTATATTATTTTGCATGTTATACCATCGCAGAGCTTTCAAAAAACCCAGAAAGAATCTCCAAACATGCATCGGAAAACTTCACATATAAAACCTAAAATTTGCTTCAAAAGTTGAACTATGTAATGACCCCTTCTAGGAGGCATCCCGATTTTTTACCTAAGTGACTATTTCATGACACAAAATTGCTTAACGAATAGAATTCTATAAGGTTCTCATTGGACTTTTCCCCGCTATTTGGCCTAAGGATGCAAATTATAAATCTTTATGATTGATTTGTATAAGGTATGCAGGCTTACATCTCAGCATATTAAATGTTTTATAAATATATGTAATAATATGTTCCTTATACGGATTATGAATCTTTATTCTCTGGGGGAAGTATATATGAATGTGAGATAACATTATATTAATCTTACATCACTATAGAATAGCTCATATATCAATATATCATTATATATATTTAAAACATCTATATATATCCATATCATCCTCACACTTACATACCTTATCATCTATCATATATAAACCATTGATATATATATATATATATTTATTCCATATATACTATTTCGTATATCATATGTGTTACTCTATATATATATATTATATACCACTTTATATATCATAGATCATATATTACTTTACACTTATCTGATCAAATATATTATCATATATTACTTTACATATATCTGATCATATATATTAACTTATTCCCTTTAATCTTTCTACCCACCTATTCTTCTCTTTATTCAGAAATATATGAGTATCTCTGTACTCATCTAAAAGTGATCTATTTCTATATATGAGTAATGACCTATCAAAGTCGTACCCTTTTATTTTAATTTATTCTATTCCTCCCTTTCTTCAGCCACGGTGGTACTAGTATATATTCCCTTTAATTCTTCCATTCGATTTATATTAGAAGACATTACCTCTTTGTTAATGGTTCGATGCTGTGCAAATATGTATGTCTGCACTCTTTAGATTTATTCTGATCTCTTTATATGCTCAGAGATTATCTTATATTGCTGCTATAGACGTCATTTCCCCCTTTGCCAGCGATTGTTGATGACTTACTTTATCTCCTAATTAGCTTATCCCGTGACCATCTGTTTTAGTGATTTGCGTCTTATTTTATATTGCTTGATCTGCCCAACAGTCACCTCTATTGAGGAAAGGACGTGGCCCTTTCATCTTTCTTTGCATGACCGTTGACCCTTTAATGCCAACCATCGCATACTGTACAGCCTATTGGTTGCTTAAGGAGGATTGATGCTTTTGTTAGGATTCGATTCTTATTATTATTTTAAAATTAGATTTAATTACATATGTTGTTTGCTATTGTTATTTTGTTTATTCTATAGTTTATATTTGTGTAGTTTATATGATTATAATTGTATTGTCATTATACTATCATTTATAAAGATATTCAGATTTGTATATCATATATTATTATATATGTATTTTGATATTTATTTTAGTTTTCTTTATTTATTTATATATATAATATTTATTATGTTATAATTATAATAATGTTTAGTATTTATATTTATATATCTTTTATATTGTTTCTTAAACTATATTTGGTATTATTATTATTTTATAATAGGATTTGTTTTGACAATAATATTAACAATGATGATAAATATTATAATATATTTCAATATTATACTTAATATTTATAATTATAATATTATCTTTGATAATTATAATTAAATAGTTAATGTTATGTATTTTATTTATTTATTTATTTGTATTTCCGTATCTTACTGTTATAATTTTCGGGGACATGACAAACTACTAAAAATAGCAAGTTGTTGGCTTTGGCTCAAAATTTGCAGACGAGCAGTTGACATGTTCTGAATGCAGCGTGACTGTCGAAACTTCGAAAGTGCTGAGAAAATGCCCTGAATTGCACACTTTCTAAAAATAGTAAGTTGTCAGATTTTGATGAAACTTCAGTGGAAACCTGCCGAAAGCACACTGACATCAACGTTAGTCTCAATTTTCAATTTACTTACTCCATTAGACCCCAAATTGACCAGAGAAATACAAACCCTAATTCTATAGACTTGGCCAAAATTTCACGTTTAAGCTCACAGACAGGCACATCCCTGGAAAGACAGATAGCAGAAGAGATAGATTGAGAGAGAGAGAGAAAAAACCAAAGCCAAAAAAATGAGGAACGGAGCAAAAATTAGGGGTCCCCATTTTGAATGGGGTGATGTGTGAAAAGGTCACAACAAGACCTTTTGTAGTTCAGGAAAAGGACAATGAACCAATCCAATTGGATGACAATGAGCCCCCATCTCCTATAGGCACAGAAGTACTAGGTTCGGATAATGAAATGGAAGTCCAAAATGATGACTTTGAAGAGGGAATGATTTCCGCCCTCAGAGGAGTCTTGGATATTCCAAATGAAGGGAACGTTCAAGAGGAGGATAGTATTGAGCAGCCTACCATTCCGGATTGGCTGAAGGAGAAGATGAAAATTCAGGCACCAGTTGAGGTCCAAGAAGAAGATGATACTGCGGATTTCTTGGCGAGGTTGGAACAAGTTGCTACTAAGAAACCTACCAAGAAGTTTTCCACAATTCAGAGGGATGAAGTCAGTGGTCGTTCCATACAGATCGCAGTACCAACGGTGGATAAAGCACAAGATGAGATCACTCCCCAGGAATACGCCATTACCACTATAGACCTTGGCCCAACAACAAAAGGCCGAGAGGTAGAAGAACTGGATAATTCCATCTCAACTATCAAGGCGAGATTGGAAAAGGAAGTGGCGAAAAAGAAAGAGTACAAAAGGGAGGTCGAACGCCTGAAGGAGTATATACGGCATCTAACCCAACCACTCAATCAAGGTGATGCAGTAGCTCCTCCTCTTCTCAATTCCTTACAGGAGATGGCCAAGGATGTGGAAGAAGGGATGGTCACAGCCAAGGAGGCCCAGGAATGGATGGCAAGCAAGGGCACGGAAGCAGCTTCGTTCATGGATAGATTGACGCTTGCTTATGGACAGAATTCTTCTTTCCTTTCCAGATTAGCGGACATGGCAGAAACTTGGGACAACCTCCCAAATATTCAGGAGAGGCTCATTCCATGCCTCAGGGTATTGAAGGGCGTTCCAAAGGAAGAATTGGTCGAAGGAAAGGCGATTGTTGCGGGAGCGGCTTATGATTTTCATCATTGGTTTTGGGCAGTGACAATATGGAGCGAGGTTCTGGAGATGGCAAAGGCAAATGGGCTCAGAATTGAGGAGCAAGTTAAAGAAATCCGGAGGAAGATTTATATGATAGTTGCAGATGTGTTTGACAAAGAGATTGTCTGAGAGAACGACATGCAGCTGGAAAAGTTGAAGCATAAGGTTCAAGAAGTTTTCTTCTCTACTACTGGACCAATTCTGAGACAGGATTTCACAAAGGTGGCGAACCTCTTGTCCATCCGAGATGATTTTGTGAGACAGGAAACGGATTGGGAGAACACCTTCGCCAGATGTGCTAAGGATTTGGATGGGCTTGAATTCAGGATAAGCATGCTATCGCCGGTCACGATGGAGGAAGTCGTCACAATCGTGTCCAGATTCGTCGAGCACAATGCTGCCCAAGAGGATAGGGACGCCTTCCCTTGAAGATAGCTCCAACTGCCACCTCACTGCTTGTTTACTACTTGTTTACTGGTTGTTCACTGATGTTATTTCGGGCAACCCTAATGAGGGTTGGGTTGTATTAATCTTGGCCGTTGATGTTGTTTTAATCTTGGCCTTTCATTTGATTTTGAAAAGTCTATTTAAACTTGTGATCTCTCACTTTCATTTGTGTGGAGACAGTGTATGAAATTGTTGCATTAGACTATTTCCGATAATAAAAGCTCTTATGCATGATTTGCTTTGAATCACTTTTATTGTCAAGTAGTGAGCAAGGTTGCATAACTTCTTCTACCATAGATTAGAAGTAGATTACAATTAAAATAGGATTTTCTTTGAATGTTGGTTAAGTGAATGCAAGATTTGATCGTATAGATTAATGGTGGAATATTGCTCATACTTTCTTCGGATGGATGATTTTCATTCGATGCGTAAAGTTAGCCTGAGCTTGTGATTGTGGATGCTTACCTTCGATCTTATTCGACGCATGAAAATTATAATCACACCCTTTGAAGATTGCACCCACTTTGTGTAGTTGTCCTAGGGAGGCAAAACAAAACGTGGTTATTCATTTCATCTGATCTTTACTGTCTCTTGAATTCCTAGACGTAGGATAGATTCTCTAAACCCTTATCTTTTTTACACTTTTTTGAGATCCAAACTGAAAGTCCCACTCAAAGAAGCCTTTAATGATAAATCCATCTAAGTCCCAAACTTGTGAGGAATCCTTTAACGTAAGTCCCTTTGTGTATTACCAGCAAATCACAACGCCCATTGAGCTTATCCACATGTCATGACCTGACGAAAAAAACCTTGGAGTCTCCATATGATCTTCTCGCAATCTTAGCATACGCGGTGACTTTGTTCAAGAGAGGATAGAGTGTCTTTGGACATTTTATTCTGTGTGCTCGGTGGATGATAAAACGTACACCAACATAGAATTGGCGCTAGAAGGAGGGCTGAACGAAAATAAATCTTTGCTACATTACTATTGTATATGCTTGCCTCTCCTCCTAGGCACCAACATAGAATTGGCGCTAGGAGGGCTGAACGAAAATAAATCTTTGCTACATCACTGTTGTATATGCTTGCCTCTCCTCCTAGGCACCAACATAGAATGCTCATATGCTGATTACATCAACCAAAGTTTCCTAGATGAGATTATCTATCTAAATGCAATGCAAACTGAATTAGATGAACCTGGATTATAATGGCAGCACTCAATAAATTGTTCAATAATCTTTGCTGTAACTGTATTTTCCCTTCAAGAAGGTGCGCCAGTCTTCCTTGAAGCAAGTCAACCCCTCATGAAATTTATTAGATTTTATTTCCCTTGCTTTTCAAAAATCGTCCCCTTCCTAGGAGCGCCCAGCTTGATATGGAGTTGCAGATTTTTCCAACCAGCAAATGAGGAGTTCGAACCCTCAAGCAAGCCATCCCTTTACCAAGCAAAATCGACCTCTTAAGGACTGAAATTCTTCAACATAAAACTGCCACTCTTCCCCTTGAATCGGTTTCTTCAAAATCTAAAAATGAGATGCTCCAATTCGATTTTCTCCAATGATGCAAAATTTGGCCAAGGCCACAAAATTTTGGGCACAAGTGGAAAGACTGAAATATCTTTCCCAACTCCAGCTAGGATTGGTGTCTCACAACCGAAACTGGAAATCTTGAGTCTTCAGCACTCTAGCAAGCTAAGCATTTAGCTTCAGCTATTTACCATGCAGGTAATGAGAAATGTAAACCAAGTCAAGTGTGTGGAAATGCTTAGCCAACAGCCTCTTAAATAGATTTCTCAACAAGTCTCCAAGAAGCTTCTAGAATAAAATATTATTTTATTCTCTTAAGTGACTTTCTGATATTACTTTATTTTTCGTCACTTTATTATTAAATTAATTAAAATATAAAGTCACCTTATGATATTGTATTTTTTGGATAACTTTATAAATAATTAATTTAATTAAAATAGTTAATTAGTCATCCTCATGAAATAACAATATTTGGACAACTTAATTAATTAAATTAATCTGCCTCCAAATCGGGGACTTGACACACTATGCTATCTAGGATACCAACTCTTTAACTTCTATGAAGACTTGATTATGTTAATAGTATTTCAAGCTGGTATTAGAGTGTTATGTATGTAGTGCTTTGGCATTCCATGGAAGCCTGAATACTGATTTAATCTAATACTATCCATTGGCTGCGCTCAGATAAATTATTCTTCTAGTGTCCTTGTGTATCTTCAAAGGAGTCTTCTTTTCTAGATCTTCTTCAAATGTATAATATTGTACATGGAAATACATTAGAACATACACAACTTTCCAAAGCATGGTTCAACAGGCTTATACATTTTTTAACAATGGTTTGGTGTTTGTGCTATTTTCTTTATCTTAAGCTATAAACGTATTTAGATGTTACTGGATTCTGCATGCATAGTATGTGATCAATGTTTTACTTTTTCTTTTCCCATGCAATAATCACGCATACCTTAACTATAGAATATAAATCCTATAAATAACCTACTCATATAGTCATAAGACTTCATATGCAAAATGATATAACTATTTCAACTTTTAGCAATATAGCATTTATATAAAATGGAGAATGAATATGTAAATAACCAGGTCAAGTTTGGCATATAAACAATTAACCGTTGAGAATATGATAAGCAAGCCAGCTTCTTTTAAAATTATCACAGAAGATCTCTGCCTGAAAAGAGCTGTACCTTGTTGAAGAGAATGGATTAGAGCATTTAATAACAAAGGTCCCATAAAACCAAGGCCATCATTTATAGCCTGCATACAGTTTATAAATTGTATTTGTCACTTGCAAACTAAAACAGGAACAAACATTAACAATACATTCCAATCTTCCCTTGTTTCTGTTCCGAATTATGAGACTATAGTAAATTCACTCAACCTAGAACATATATAATTGAAAGAACATTTCAGAATACTTTTATACAATCAGTAATTGCTAGCCAAATCACACCAGGGAAAAGTAACATGGAGGCATTCTATGATAAAGTAATAAATATACTACTGAGTTTTTTCCTACTAGACTGAAGACCACATAAAAAACCATAGACCTAAAAGAATCCAGAAAATGTCTTATAAGTAGCCAACAAGAAAGTGACCTTAGACCCATAAAATTTCCATTAGTGTAAATTTACAAAGTGATAAGAATAACAGCATGAACAAAGATTACCAACAAAAGACCCCATTGGATGAGGATTGAACCTGCCAAGAGATAAATCCACAATAAAATAATTTAAAAGTTGATGGCTTTTGGGGGATGTCCCTATATGCATACATCCTAATCCATGGACTTGACTCCATATTTACCCCAATGTCTGCATATGTATAAAATTTATAAATTGCATCTCACTTTGTGGACATGGCTCCATAACTATAAGTAGAAATCAGAAGTCCTCTCTACTTTCCCTAGCCCCCTCTTCAAAAGTATTTTACCCTCGGTGCTTCAAAAGCTTAGATAATTTAGTTTAAGATGTTTCTTTTCCCACTGCATTCACAGGCCATCCCCATGAAGATTCTTCTTCTTCAACATTTGCATTAAACTTTTAAACCAATGGCGCTTTATAAGTCTTAATGCAAGGCTAGTTTAGCTCCTAAGAGAAAACTATTAAATATATTAAATAATGTAATATTAATGGTCATCTTGGTCGTCTTTAGTTAGTTTAGATAGTTTCTAAATTTGTCTTCAGTCTACGATCGTTTCTTTTAGAAACATTGTCTCTTGTAAATCTATATAAAGAACTTTCGTTCCTTTGTTTAATACAACATCGAATATTTTATCATGGTATCAGAGTGGGTCGATGGGCTTTGTTAGGATTTGGCGAATTTTTTTAAAAGAAATATTCATAGCCCTCTCTACCTGGAATTTATTCTAGAAATTTTTTAATCGTTTTTTAATGAGAAAAAAGACTCTGCTATTTTTGAGGGTTTCTTTGTTCGTGATTTTTCATGGGTCTGTTAAGGAGTTCGTGTTCGATTTTCTCCTACCCGTGACTAGGGTTTGCTGGTGATTTTGGAGTGTTGTTGTCTTTGCCCTTCTTCGTGAGGGTTTATCTGTAGGGTCGCAACTTCTGTTATCGCATGGTGGAAGGGTTTCTCAGGCACGCGACATATTTCTTCGCGTTTTTTGCTGGTCTGTGGTCGCGTTTTTCGTGTGTTCTGGATGCGTTTTTTTTCTGTGGATGGCCACGATTATTCTTCATCTGGGCGCAATCTCTCTGCAAATATTTTTGGCACGCGTCGTGGGTTGCATCTAGGCGGATCAGAACGCGTCAAAGGCGCGTTTCTTGTCGCGTCTTCTGAGATCCGCGATTTACAGAGTTCGTCTGGCCACGCAACGAGGGCTTGTTTGATCGCGTTTTGTTTCTTTTGCTCATGACGGGATTTTTTCTAAAGTTTGTGTTTCTAAGATTGGTCTTCTACCCGTGCGATCCTTCATTTCAAGGGTTTTCTAACAATTTCTGAAGACGCGTTTTTTTGTGATCAAGTTTTTTTCTGAGCTGTGACCTGATGATTTTCTTTCCATGCTTTGGCACGATCCTCAAAAGTTTTTTGGTCGTGTGTGGGCGCGATTTTGTGTGTGTTCTTCAAGGTTGCGAATTGCTGGGCGAAATACTGCTTGTGTTTCTTCTTTTTTTCTGGTGTCTTCTAGCGCGACATTGTTGGGCATTTTGTGACGGGCTTCATGGTATTTTTAATCTCTGTGTTGGCTAATTTCTCGGCGCATTTCATCTGCTAGGCATCATTTTGTGAGCTCCTGATGTATATTCGTAAGCTTCTCGTGTTGGGGTTTTATAATTTTTAGCCCTTAAAAAAAATTATCTGGTGGGTTTATAATTTTGTCCTTGAAAAAAATTATTTCTGGGTTTATAATAATTTTGTCCTAAAAATTATTTGTGGGTTTTAAGATTTTTAGCCTTAAAACTTATTTGTTGGGTTTATAATTTTTCCTTAAAAGAATTATTTGGAGGAGTTTAATATTTTTTTCACGAAAAATTGTGTAGGGATTTTCTAATTTTGCCTAAAAAATCATGAAAGGAGTTTACCTTTTTTCCTTAAAGCGATGTTTTGTATCGTCAGGTGTTTAGGATTACGTACTTAACTACTTGGATTCCTTTGTGGGTGTTTTTAACCGTTTTTTCCGAAAAAACGATGCTTTGTAAACTTCAGATTCAGGGTTTTGCGATTTTGTCCTCAAAAATCGTGGTTTCTTGCAGTCTGTTATGGAGCATCGTGCTCATCTGCAAAAGTTTGGAGGGTTTGCCGATTTTTCCTCAAAATCGTGGTAGTTGTTTTTTTTTGGAGTCTCTGGCTACAAGGAGGGACAACTTTGTTACCCAACATCAGGTTGGATGTTTTGTGATCAGTTCTGGTTATTTTCAGAAGTTCTGCAGTTTCTGAGAGAGTTAGTGGCAGACTCATCTCAAGTGGCAGAGTCAGTGGCAGGCTCTTGTCTTTTGTGACAGAACGTTCTTTGTTTCTGTGGGTAGTTAGAACGATGACCATTAAGGGAGGGTATTAAATATATTAAATAATGTAATCTTAATGGTCATCTTAGTCGTCTTTAGTTAGTTTAGATAGTTTCTAAATTTGTCTTCAGTCTACGATCGTTTCTTTTAGAAACATCGTCTCTTGTAAATCTATATAAGGAACTTTTGTTCCTTTGTTTAATACAACATCGAATATTTTATCAAAAACACTATATTATAGACTCATAAACCAAGTTACCCGGTCCTTCATATTGGACTTGCGTACGCGTGTGGGTACGATTCGGGTTCATCCCTAGGTACGCCATGTTGGGATTAGGTGCCGTCTACCTTGTAAAACCTATGTCATGGTTCCAACATCCTTGAAAAGTGTCTCTAGGCACTTGGGGTGTATTGGGAAAATATTTTGTAATATTAATTCTCACCATTGTTTGAAATATATTAAGAAGGGGTGATGGGTCCACTAGAAGTGATAAAGGTGACTTGTGAAAATAAATATTTAATATTGCTTTCCGCACATGTGGACACCTAAAATGGGATAATGAAAGATAAGAGTAAATGAGTGACTATTGGGATTCTCCGAGTGGGAGCTTGGAATGAGGCAACAGGTGTCTCTTGGTATTCCATCATTTATTGCATTTAATATAATGTTTATCTCTCATGTTTGGGTGCCCAAGTTAGATGGAAAATATTGGAGCCAAAACCGATGTCCTTTCCCATTCTGAGGTGGTGTTCCAACAGTTGGAGACGCTTAGAATGAAGGTTCATCTTTGGGAGCCTTTTTTGGGGCTTAAAATGTCTTCTCACATCTATAAAATGAGCCTCTTGGATGTAGAAAATATGAGCCACAATTGGATGTAGAGTTCCATTGTAGGTATAAGGACAAGTTGAGGCATAAGGAGGTTGTTCACAAGTGCACAGGTGCTGCCATGGTGGAGGCAAAGAGGAGAATGCAAGTGATTGTATTGTAATCTCATTTATTTGAAGATAATGCATACTTGGCCCCTCTTCTTGGTGGATTTTTTTTCCCGCAAGGGTTTCTCCACGTAAATCCCGTGTTATGTGATGATCTTGTGTTGTTGATTTGTGCCTCATTGCTGCTATCTTATGGTGATGTTATTATTTATATATTGTTGTTATAAGTTCAAATAAGCTGGTGTAATTAAGCATGATATGTTGGCTGACTTTTAGCATCATTAAGAAGATGGATCTAATCATGGTAATTCCAAATTAAGGCAACTTAATTTTCAGATTTGCATATAAGTTTCATATTTTCATGTTGATATAATCTAAGCCTTGTACCTCATCCATTGAAGTCATTTTTGGATAAAAGTTGAGTTTCCTAACAATTGGTATTCAACCTGTTTATTTCTCATCACGGCCAAGGTATGGCTTGGGCACCTAGGTTCTCGGACCCACAAAGAACCCAGGCACTTGGGCAATACCTTGGGCATACCCAGCAGGAGCCCCACAATCTAAGAAGAGAAAAACAACAACAATAACAAAATTGGTCTATGAAAGGAGTATGACACCATCAATTACTAAATATAATATTGTTTATGGCTATTGTTTCCAATTGAACATGTGTAGATAGCATTAATTGATCCTCATGAATGCATCATTCCATCACTTACTCTCTCATTTGACCAACACTCTTGTAGGAGGGGGAAAAAAACAATGTTTGGGCCAAACTGTAAATTTGATATCATTTGTGAATCAGCACACCAAATCTTCAATATTGACCCTCTACACCTGCATTGACCCTTTGTTTGATTGACTCTTCTTAAATGTGGTTATTTGATAGTGTTGACCAAAGAGCTCTACTATATTGACTATGTTGACCAAAGATCTCTTCTACATAGACCTCATTAACTTTTGTACCACTTATACTGACTATTTTGTTTGTTGAATATGTTGCATTGAGTGCAATATCTACTTTTCACTGAGTCGTGATCAATATTGACTAAGAAACTAGTAAGGTAGGTAGGCTTCTTTGAGTTTTTATTTCTCTACTATATTTTTTAAGGAGAATCAATTATTGTACTTGTAAAGTGATCATGAATTGAATTGTTATAAGTTACTATGTCAAGTTTATGTTGTATTCTATTTATTGGCAATTATGAGCAACACTATTCTTATAATTTATAATTTTGAACATATATTATTATATATAATATATATATATATATATTCCCGTACCCGTACCTAAGGAAAAGAAAATTTGTCATACCACTGTATCGGTACCCGGTACCCATACTCATACTTGCACCAGTACCCAAACCAATAAAGTACTATTTGTTAAAAATCCCTATGGAGAAGAAGCTTCTTCTTCAACACTTGCATTAAAGTTCTAAACTCTAAACCAATGGTGCATATGAGTTAATCTTAGGAAATATTTTTCCCTTAGTGCTTCAGAAGCTAGGATAATTTAGTATAAAAAATCTTTTCCCTTTGCATT
>VDFB02183691.1:0-44620 GCA_007258455.2 Sequoia sempervirens
TACAATCCGGCTACTAGGGAGATCCAGTCAGCGGATGGCAGGTTGATTTGCAGTTTAAAGCCTGACATGGTTGAAAAGTGTTTTTCCATTCCCCCATGGCCTGAAAGTGTAACTCTTTCGAGGGATGAGTGTGAAAAGATGTGGAATATGCATAAAGACAAATACAACAAGAAGATGGTACTGAAGTGAATGAAAAGAAAACATAAGAACGTTGTTCAAAGTTGCAGCCCAGTTGGCGGAAGGATAGGTCATATTTCAGTGATGTCAGCAAAGTTCAAATAAAGCGGCCAATGAGATTGAAGATTTCCTAAGATCTATTGAAGATGCGAAGATATTCTTGAAAAGCGGTGTTTTGCTGTTGATGGTATAGATGCACCGAACCGGGACACAATCTCAGACTTCCTAGCGGATGTGATTGAGCTTTAAAGCAGCTTTCTTCTAGAAGCTTTCTTTCCCGCTTTCTTTCTATTCTTGGAATCATCCTTATCCATTCTTTGAGGATAGAAAGAAGATAAGATGTAATAGTTGGCGTTTCCCGTTTTTTCTGCTTTTTAGGGTTTTAGTTGTTATCTTGTTTCTAGATTTAGTAATAAAGCTTGCTTGCTGAGCAAGCCCTAGATTGTGAAAGCAAGGAGATTTTAGGGTTCCCTACTCCTCTGCTTCTCTATGAATAAGAGCCTTTGCTCATTTAGTTTCTTTAACGGTTATTGTGATAGCAAATTGCTGAGCCTGTATTGCAGCAAGTTGTTATTCAGTTTCAGTTCAGTTGTGTTGTGATAAGCAAATTGTTGAGCCTCTTTAGCCAACAAGGAGTTAGTGAGATTGCTGTTTTCTATTGTGTTAAGAATAAGTTTGCAAGCCTCCTTAGCTGCAATTTCTTATTCAAGGCATGTTAGAAGGGAGTTTTGTTTTAGAGATTTGAGTAATAAAATCATGAGCCTCTTTTGCCTTGGTCTAAAATCTCAGATTTCCGTTATCTATGTTATGCTTTCATGATCTTTATTTCAGCTTACAGTGAAGTGTGTAGGTGTTTGTTGAGAGAGAGATTGTTAAAGTATTTTTGTCAGAGAATCTACCTTGTTAATTTCTAACTTCTCTTGCTCTGCTATTACTTGAGAGGTTAGGAACGTCTTTAGTCTAAGTTAGTCGTAGTTGAACTTCTTATCAGAAAATCTCAGCTGCGGCGTTTGTGTTTAAAAAACCTTGTGCTCTAAGCTGATCCAAAAAGATAGGCAACTTAGTTTTAGTTTACTTTCTTTCAAACACCATCAGCAAGAGGGAGCTTCCCCTCCTAATTTGAAGAGCAGTTTATCTGTGCATAGCTGTCCGTTTTCAAATCCGCATTCCAGAGGTGCGAATTTAAACGCCAACAGTTTTCTGGCGCCCACCGTGGGGCACGAGGCTTTAAACAACAAAGAAAGCTTAGGCTTTATGTCACGGGTATGACCATCTGGCGTCCTACTGCTCCAGTTCAACAACCTGATCTTACACCTCCAGTTATCCAGCCAAGTTTCCAGATAATTGAAGGAGAGCAAGTGGACATTATCAGCAGCCTGAGAAGTTTCATCTTTGAGAAGAAGGAGACCCCTGCTCAGTGGAGAAACGCTGCTGCTATTCTAGACAAAGAGGAAGAGAAAGCCGATATTGCAGCCGAGAGACCTGTCTTGCCACCACCCGCGTGGGACTAGACAATCCTGGCTTACATAGTCTATACAAGGAGGAGAACAAGAACAAATCCGCTTTTCCAAGAAGATACTTTCCTTCCACATACGCATCATACAGAAGTTGGAGAATCATCCGACACAGTACCTGAATCCGACACAGTTCCTGAGTTCAACACCGTACCTGTGTTCGAAGAAGAAGAGTTCGAAGCAATGGGTGATAACCGCAACAACGATGACAACAACAATCGCAATCGGAGAAGAGGTCCCCCACTGCCTTGGGGTGACAATATTGGACCTTTGGCCTTAGGGGCAAATCACGAATTGCCTAAGGGGTCAAGAAAGCACTTTCCACGTTTCCAAGGTGATGGAAGTCAACATCCTGATGATCATCTTTCAGCCTTTTCAACGGCTTGCGCTGTTTTGCATGTAGGTCATGAAGATGTTGCTGTTCGTCTCTTTGTTGAGACACTCGCGGGAGCTGCTGCCGAATGGTTCAATCATTTGGGGCCCGGTTGCATAACCAACTGGAATACTATGACTGAAAAGTTTCTCGCGAGGTTCAAACCAGCTGAAGATAGCCACCAGTTGTTTGCTCGACTTTCCAATTCAAAGAAGGAGGACAATGAACCAATGAGAGAGTTCGTAGCAAGGTTTAACCGCCTGGTTACTCGTCTTTCATATACACTCAATCCATCGCCTGAGATCCTGTTAAGCAGTTTCATCAATGCACTTCCATCAGAGATAGCCTTTATCATAAGATCGGCGCATGAGACGGAACTGGGAGAAGCACAACAAGGTGCAATAGAAATTGAAGACAACATGATCACTTCAGGAAAGATCAGAGGAGATGCTATTAGACCTTTGGTTCAAAGTTCTGCTGATCCATTACTTCAAAGGGTTGCAAATGAAGTAACTATTCTCAAGAGGCAATTGCCACTTCAGCCAACGCCTCTTGCTCAAGTTGCACCACCACCTGCCTTGCCCGCACCACAGCAGCCTTATCAACCTCAGCAGCCATATCAGCCAAGGAGGAATAACTTTCAGCCTTACAACAATTACAAGCCACGAGGGCCACCTCCACCAAGGCAAGCGGCCGACAATACACAAAATGCTGTGTTTTGCTCTTTTCATGATTCCACTGAACATGCCGGCGCATCTTGCCCTGAAAATGTCAGAATGAACGAGATAATGGGATATGCCGAAGCTGCACCTGCACCAAGTTTCGTTCCAACTCCAAGTTCGAATGTTGTCTTACCTCAATCGGACAACTTCGATGGCGACTCCGCAACGGGCTACTTTGAAAGTGAACCCGTTTTTGAAGAACAAGAAGAAGATATTTGTCAGTACTCTCTTGCAGTTAATCCTGAGAATCATACGACTCCTGTGTTCACCAGAGCTCAACATCTGAGAGCACACAAAGAAGAAGAAGAAGAGAGGTTGAAGATATCAAAAGAAAAAGAAAGAGAAGTAGCTTCTACTTCAAATATTAAGTCTTCTCAAGAGAACATGAAAGCAGTTGCTGAAGGTTCGTCCTCAGCAAATTTTGACATTGTAGATTCATTGATGAAGAACAAAGTGCAGATTTCTCAGTTAGAGTATCTCCAAGATCATCCAGAGCAAGTGGACCGACTTCTCAAATTTGTGAAGAAAGGACCTACCAAGCAGCCCACATTGCTCGAATCATCCGTTCCGGCGGAAGACAAGCCTAAGCCCTTCTATATTTCTCTATATATAGGAGGTTACAAATTGAGCAATTGTATCATCGATTCCGGAGCTTCCGACAACGTCATGCCTCTACAAGTGATGAATGCTCTAGGACTTTCGTGCACCAAGACAAAGGACAAATGCTACTCACTGGAGTCCAAGTCGGTGCCGTTGGTCGGTCAATTAAAAGATGCTCAAGTGAGGTTGGCGGCTTGTCCTGAAAAGAAAATCATGATGACCATCCTAGTAGCTGACATTCCAGCAAGCTATGGGATGCTATTAAGCAGAAGCTTTTGCAAGGACCTCGGTGGAGAGATTCAGATGGATTGGTCTTCTGCAAATATTCCGTTAAAGAAAGGAACTTTCAAGCTGGAACCAGAACCCAAATCTCGATTTGCGGTCGTGAAGTCTCAAGATCCTCAAGCTCAAGTTCTATATCAAGAAACGGGTCTTGGTACTTACGCCATGCTGTCGGAGGTTCCTGAAGAAAGTCAAGAGGTCGCATGCATCGTAGAGAAATCAGCAGATGATCCTAAGTTGTGGACTTTGCAGTTCGATGGGAGTTGTTCCACTGCTGGTTCAGGAGCGGGAGTTGTGATAATCTCTCCCGAAGGACAATTGTATCCTTTTGCATACCGCTTGCAATTTGAATGTACAAATAATACGGCGGAATATGAGGCGCTTTTACTAGGTCTCAGGAATGCAAAAGATATGGGTATCAAATACCTTAAGGTCGAAGGTGATGCGGAGCTTGTTGTAAAGCAAGTCAGAGATCAATTCAGAGTGAAAGCAGATCGTCTTCGACATTATAGAAATAGGGTGTGGAATGCAATAGATTGGTTCGAAGCATTTGATATCAAGTACATTCCACGTCTGGAAAATAGCAGAGCAGATGCCCTCGCGGTATCAGCTTCACTTTTCATGCCACATTCTGACTTTCGTCAGAATGCGTTTGCCATTGAATTAATATACAGGCCAGCTGTACCTGACAACTGTGATAATTGGCAAGTCTTTAACGATGATGAACACATTAAGGAGTTTCTTGTTATGGGAGATAATTTCAAGGAATTGTTCTTTGAAGGCAGTTCATCTACTCACAGAGAAGCAATAACAGAAGTTTCTGATACGCCAAAGATTGCTGAAGATAAAGAAGTTCCAGAAGAACCAGAATCCAGCATAATCCAGTTGAAAGGAAATAAAATTCCCAAGGGTTTAGTTTCCTTGGAGAATATTTTTGACAGGCATGATAGATACATTCAAGAGCAGAGAAATTCAAGTGACAGAACTTCTGCCGAATATCAACAAGTCAATATTGGTACAATTGACAAGCCCAAGCTTGTTAATTTAGGTACATGCTGCACGGCAGAGGAGAGCGAGAAGTTCATTTCTTTGTTCCAGCAATACCGAGATGTCTTCGCCTGGTCATATGAAGATTTAAAAGTTTTTACACCAAGAGAATTGTCTCACACAATTCCTCTTCGACCTGAAGCAAAGCCCTTCAGGCAAAAGCAAAGACACTACAATCCGCGGATTCAAGACACCATCTACGCGGAGATCCAGAAGATGGTGAATGCAAAGATCATCTTTCCGATCCATCATTCCACTTGGGTGTCGAATATAGTTCCTGTGCGCAAGAAGAACGGAGAAATCAGAATTTGCGTCGATTTCAGGAACCTGAATCAATCATCGCTCAAGGATAATTATCCTTTGCCGATCATGGAGCACACTTTACAGACGGTTACCGGTTCAGAGATGCTGTCTTTATTGGACGGTTTTTCTGGTTATAATCAAATAGCGGTGGCTGAGGAAGATCAATTCAAGACGGCGTTCACAACCCCGTGGGGTACGTTTGCCTATGAAAGAATGCCCTTCGGCCTCATCAACGCCGGTGCTACATTTCAAAGAGCCATGGATTTGGCGTTTGGTGATTTGAAGAATAAAGTAATAGTTGTCTATCTTGACGACCTCACTGTTTTCTCAAAGACACGACAAGATCACTTTCAACATCTGGGGAAAGTCTTTGAGAGATGCAGATATCATAAAATATCATTGAATCCCAAAAAGTCTATCTTCGCGGTGACGGAAGGCAAGTTGCTTGGCCACATCGTCTCCAAGGAGGGAACTCGAATTGACCCAAGCCGGGTTGAAGCTATCCGAAGTTTGTCTCTTCCAACAAGCAGAACAGGGGTACACTCTTTCTTTGGTAAGGTAAATTTCATACGAAGATTTGTACCAGATTTTTCTGAGTTGACTAAAGATATATCTGCTATGATGAAGAAGAAGACAGTTTTCAAGTGGACGGAAGAAGGAAAGAAGGCGTTCGCAGCGATAAAAGAAGCCATCAGTCGAGCTCCAGTGCTAGTTCGTCCTGATTTTGAAAAGGAATTTATCCTTTATTGTTATGCATCAGAGTATACTCTGTCTGCCATTCTGACACAAAAGTTAAACGAAGAAACTGAATCTCCAATAGCTTTCATGAGCTGCAGTTTCAAGGACAGCGAATCAAGATACTCTCAGATTGAAAAGAATGCCTATGCGGTGGTTCGAGCTGTAAAGAATTTCAGATTCTATATCCTAAATTCTCACACCGTTGTGTATGTCACAGATCCAGCAGTAAAGAGCGTGTTAACTCAACAGGAGATGGGCTCCAAAAGAGGAAACTGGATCGCAAAGGTTCAAGAGTATGACTTGGAGATCAAGCCAACCAAACTCGTTCGCGGGAGAGGTCTTTGTCAGTTGATGGCGGAAGATGGTGATAAGAAACTTCAAGCTAAAGGTATACCCGAGATTGAACCTGAAGTTAAAGAAGACCTTCCAATGGTCTTGCTGATCGAGTCTTCGGGTGAATGGTTTACTGAGATATGGTATTACCTAACATACGGTGATTGTCCAAATCACCTGAACAAGCAACAAAGGAGAACGCTTAAGCTAAAAGCGCAGAATTATATAATCATCAGCAATGTTTTGTACAAGCGGGGCCTTGACGGAACATTCTTGTTGTGTGTTACCAAAGATCAACAACGGCGCTTGCTGGAAGCTTTCCATAATCAAGCATGCGGTGGTCACTTTTCATCGAAGGTAACAGCTTTTAAAATCTTGCGGGCTCAGTTCTTTTGGCCGACTATGTTCCGCGATGCATACGAGTGGGTACATAAATGTCAGTTGTGTCAACAGTTTGTTGGCAAAGCGAAGTTAGCAGCCGCTCCTCTCAGGCCAGTTGTTATAGATGCTCCATTTCAGCAATGGGGTCTAGATTTTATTGGTCCTATCAACCCACGTTCCAGCAAGGGGCATATTTATGTCCTTACAGCCACTGATTATTTCACTAAATGGGTTGAAGCCATTCCTACCAAGCGAGCTACGTCCGAGGTCGTGTGTGAATTCTTAAAGGAAAACATTGTCACACGCTTTGGAGTGCCTCGCAAAATTGTGACAGATAATGCAACATGTTTCTCGTCAGAGGAGCTAATGGAGTTCTGTTTTGATCACAGCATTACACTATCTCATTCATCAGATTATTACCCCCAGGGTAATGGACAAGCTGAATCATCAAACAAGAACATTGTCACAATCATTCGCAAGTTGGTTGATTCCAGTCAGCGAACTTGGCACAAGAAACTTTATGATGCTCTCTGGGCCGACAGAATTACTCCGAAGAGAGCCATTGGTACCTCACCCTTTATACTCCTGTATGGTACAGAAGCAATGATACCCATCACATTGGAGTTGTCCGCCTTGCAGCTGGCGACCTCAGTAGAAGATGGAGAGTTCACAGATCCTGTTCAGAAACGTATCTTGTACCTGACTAAGCTTCAAGAAGAAAGGGAAGAGGTAGTAGATAGAATCACTCAGCACCAAGAGCGGGTGAAGAAAATTTTTGACAAGAAAGCTCGCCATCGAGATTTCGAGGTTGGAGATCAAGTCCTCTTATGGGATAAGAGACATGAGCCCAAGGGAATGCATGGGAAATTTGATTCCTTGTGGCTGGGACCTTTCACAATTCACGAGCTCGCCGGAGAGAACACCTATATTCTCTCGCGCTTGGATGGAAGTCTCCTCCCTCTACCTCACAGCGGGCAGTATCTGAAGCACTTCGTCCCTCCGGGGGTGGAGTAAGTTCTCGAAATCAATCTTTGTACATATTTTTCATTGCTTTTCGTGATGTGTTTCCCCTTTCCGTGATGTTTTCGTTATGTTGTTTTTCCCCTTTCCGTAACATGTCCTGTCGTGTTTTAGGTGATTAGGAGTCTTGTTTTAGGTGATTAATAGGGAAATCCAACTATTAGGTGATTATTAGGAAGTCCGGTTATAGGTGATTAAGGAATGTCCTGCAAATTAGGTGATTAGGAAATGATGCTGACTCCGATACCCAATGGACAAGGCACTGGTCTAAGCTCAAAATTCAGAGATTCTATGGTTCTCCTATGCCGAAAGTATCCGCCATGGTCCCCAAACAGAGCCAATGTTGTACCCCAAAATTAAAATTTTTGTTACACTTAGACATTTTGAAGAAATGAGTAATAGTCTTGTCAAATCAGTCAAAAAGGTCAAAATTTGGGTGTGCATGTCTTGCATGGAGGGTTAAAACACAAAATTTTCAATTTCTGACGATCTGGGTCGCTAAGAGCACTTAACCTACAAAACCCAGATCTCAGTTTTTCATCCCTAAATTTTAGGAAAAGCTGCTATTTTTAGAAATTTTCGAAATAGTAAGAAGTTTTCCGGGTTTTCCAGGTTTCTTTTCCGAAGCGGATCTTGGCAAAATTTTTCACAAAATATAGAAATTCTAAAAATAGAAAGTTTAGTCAGCGAGGATCAGGCCCATTTGATTGGCTCAAAATGTGTCCGTGTCGGTGAGTGCGGTCGAGGAATCTTAAAATAATCAGTTTGCCCTCTTGGAGTCTATTGACTTTTGGTATATCTGGAGTTCCGAGGTCATCAATGGAGGTCATCCGACTGCCAGGCGTCAGTTTTAGCATTCAAAACTTCCAGCAGAAAGTGAAACGATGAACATGCACGAGGATCGAGGAAGAAAAGTGAAAAGTCATGAAAATTTTCTAAGTCTGCTAAGTTTGGGCGCCCCAGTTGAAGAAAGGCGCCCACCTTTTTAGGGCATCAGATGAAGAAATTAGGGTTACGGTCTCCAATGGAAGTTGCTCAGTTTTCAGTCAGCTTCGCGATGGATATCCCCGTCAGAGCATCTGATGATCCAGTCTCCGGCAAATTCAAGTCAAAGTAGAAGGTATAAAGTGAAAATCTAAAACTTGAAGTTGAATAAATTATGAATTTTTCTAAGTCTGGAGAAACTGGGCGCCCTAAGAAGAGAAAGGCGCCCAACTTTTCAAGGGTGCAAACAGAGGAATTTGCAGTCGAAGCTATAACGGGATGTCTTCAGAATTCAACTGGCTTTGCAGTGAGCTATTCAGCACGACAAACGGAGCTCGCAGTCATCAGATTCAAAAGGCTGAACAGAAGGTCCGACGAGAGGTAAAAAGAGAAATTCAAAGTAAAAGTGAAAAAGGTGAAAAATAAACGAAGTGTTGGTAAACTGGGCGCCCCCAGTCAAGATAGGCGCCCAACCTTTTGAAGGGTGAAAATTCACTTTTTGACAAAAGTGTCTCCAGAGGACCCCTTTTTATTTTCAGTCAGCTTCGCGATGAGCACAAACGTTCAGCGATCCGACATTCGGAGCTTAAGATCCAACAAGGTCGCCCGAAGAAGTAAAAGACATGAATAATTTGGAAAATTTTCTAAGTCCGATGGAAGTGGGCGCCCCCCTTGAAGAAAGGCGCCCAAGCTTTAAAGCCTTCAGATGATGGAATTTGCAGAAGTAACGTCCAAGAAGGCCTCGCCAAAATCAGTCTGGCTATCCAACGAAACACTCAGGCAGTCAGTCCGATCAACGTAGCTCCCGGAATCGAAGATTCACCAGAAGATCAAAGGGAGAAGGAAGAACTTGGAAGTCAGGAAAATGGCTAACACCGGAGAAGGCCTTTAGAAGGAAAAGCTTCCCCGGAATTCGAGGTCGTAAATCGCTTTTAGCAGGAGGTGCCTCCAGAACATCTTCTTCAGAATCAGTCCGGCTCCGCAGTGAACCACTCAGCTCGCCTGTCGGGTTGATCTGTCAACGAGAAATCAGTGGCGAAGTGGCATGTTAAAATTGAGAAAAGTTGAAAAAGTTGAAAAATGACTGACACTGGTGAAGTTGAGCGCCCCTCTTGGAGAAAGGCGCCCAAACCTTCATGCCTTAGAAGATTTTTTTGAAGATTTTCAAATTTCAAAATTTGCTTGTGAAGAAGATGGCGTCCAAACTTGAGAAGATAAGATTTAGGGTTTTGAAATAAAAGCAGAAAAAAAAGCAAAACCTAAAATCGAACCCTAAGTCTATTTAACACTTCTTTTCAATGTATTTTTCATTATTTTTGCAGGTTGCCTCCAGAGGAGAAAGTTGGAGCAGCAAGTTCGAGAAATTTTTGTGGTTAAAGAATTCATAGTTGCTGGTTTTACATCAGATTTTTCAGACCAGCAAGCATAAACCCTTGCTTTTTCAAGCTTTTTGTTCCAGAAGATCAAGTTTTTCAAGCAGGAGGCCAAGGCTTTCAATTTTTCAGTCATCTGGGTCTTTTTGCCTCTACCTTCTGAAGAATTTTCCAAGAACTTCATCAAGTTGCAGCAAGTGCTTTTATCTTGCATGTCGCTGAAAACCCCGCAGCATTCAAAATTCAACCATCTCGGTCCTTTCCAATCAGTCTTCTGAAGAAAACCCATATCGCAGTTTTTTTTGAAAACCTAGGGTTGGCTGCTTTTTCAATCAAACGTCAGAGTTTTGCAAATCCAATCAACTGGGTCCATTTCTAACGATATTCTGAACAAGACCCAGATGCCAGCTTTTTTCGGGAAAAATTGAAGAAATTAGGGTTTGCTGCTTTTCCACTTCAAAATTCAAGATTTTCTAAAATCCGACGATCTCGGTTGTCTTGTATCAGCTATTCCTCAACAAAACCCATATCTCAGAAAAATTTCTCAAAAATTCGTCCGTTGGAGCACAAAAATCAGCATTCTAAAATAGAAATTGCACAAGACTTGTCTGAATCAGGGCGAGTTTACAGTCATTCTTCAAGTTTTCTGAAATGGAGTACACTCCTAATGTTTTCAAGTCCTAATCAGCACTTTTTCACAATTACATCAAAACAGCTGAGACAGACTTGCATCATGTCAAGCCGGTGTTCGACCTACACGCCTTGGAGAGAGCAGGCAACACTTCAATCAAGAACCCGGTCATTCGACTTCGGGTAGTAGGCCGCTCTATTTTTTTTTTCAGAATCGCCATTAAGCATTACAATCCGCTACTAGGAGATCCAGTTTCAGATGGCAGTTGATTTGCGCTTAAAGCCCCGGACATGGTTGAAAAGTGTTTTTCCATTCCCCATGGCCCGAAGTGTAACTCTTCGAGGGATGAGGTGAAAAGATGTGGAATATGCATAAAGACAAATACAACAAGAAGATGGTAATCAAGTGAATGAAAAGAAAACATAAGAACGCTTGTTCAAAGCTGCGTTCTCGTTTTGGCGGGAAGGATAGGTCATATTTCGCTGATGTCAAAGAAAGTTCAAATAAAGCTACAATGAGATTGAAGATTTCCTAAGATCTATTGAAGATGCCGGGCGATATTCTTGAAAAGTTTGCTGGTCGTTGATGGTATAGATGCACCTAACCGACACGATCTCGTGACTTCCTAGCGGATGTGATCGAAATGAAATGCCTTTCTTTCCCCGCTTTTCTATTCTTGAACTATCCTATCCATTCTTTTGGAGGATAGAAAGAAGATAAGACGTAATAGTTGGCGTTTCCCGCTTTTTTCTGCTTTCTAGGGTTTTATCTTTCTAGATTTAGTAATAAAGCTTGCTTACTGAGCAAGCCCTAGATTGTGAAAGCAAGGAGATTTTAGGGTTCCCTACTCCTCTGCTTCTCTATAAATAAGAGCCTTTGCTCATTTAGTTTCTTTAAGCGGTTATTGTGATAACAAAACGCTGAGCCTATTGTGCCTTCTATTTGTTATTCAAGTTTGTTCATTGTGTTGTGATAAGCAAATTGTTGAGCCTCTTTAGCCAACAAGGAGTTAGTGAGATTGCTGTTTTCTATTGTGTTAAGAATAAGTTTGCAAGCCTCCTTAGCTGCAATTTCTTATTCAAGGCATGTTAGAAGGGAGTTTTGTTTTAGAGATTTGAGTAATAAAATCATGAGCCTCTTTTGCCTTGGTCTAAAATCTCAGATTTCCGTTATCTATGTTATGCTTTCATGATCTTTATTTCAGCTTACAGTGAAGTGTGTAGGTGTTTGTTGAGAGAGAGATTGTTAAAGTATTTTTGTCAGAGAATCTACCTTGTTAATTTCTAACTTCTCTTGCTCTGCTATTACTTGAGAGGTTAGGAACGTCTTTAGTCTAAGTTAGTCGTAGTTGAACTTCTTATCAGAAAATCTCAGCTGCGGCGTTTGTGTTTAAAAAACCTTGTGCTCTAAGCTGATCCAAAAGATAGGCAACTTAGTTTTAGTTTACTTTCTTTCAAACACCATCAGCAAGAGGGAGCTTCCCCTCCTAATTTGAAGAGCAGTTTATCTGTGCATAGCTGTCCGTTTTCAAATCCGCATTCCAGAGGTGCGAATTTAAACGCCAACACTCTGTAGGCTTTATAGTGGATATCTCAGCTCAGTTAGGCATCCAAAAATCAAAGTTGAACATAGGCGACTGTAACTTTCAGTGAGCTATAAAGTAGGAAGTTAGTAAAAAATCTCATAACTCTTGCAAATGGATGCCTGGAGAGTCAAATTTAGACTTTTCAGAATCAGTGATTTTTTTTGAGTGCATCCAGATGCTGAGATTTTTATTAAAATAATATTAAATTTCAACTTTTTGCATGCAAACATTAAAATGGCAATTGTCTTCAATATTTCAATATTGGCGCCCTTTGTAATATTTAAATTACAAATTTGCATGTAAGGGTAATTGAATATTTTAATATTATTTATTTTTCGGGACTTCGAGTCAATTCCAGTTCTAACTAAAGGGTGTCCAATCATTGATTTTTCTTTTTAAGTCAGGGTTTAAAGCTTGCAATGGCGCCATTATGGTACGATTTTTGCTCTATTTATTCAAGTTTGGCGTCATATTTCTTCATCCAGCTTGAGCAGAGGTGAATTTCTTCCTAAGTTGGGCAAATTTTCATCATCAGTCAGTGGTGAAGACATCAAAAACATTCTTTTTTAGGTACAAGTCTAGATTCATCAACAATATTCAAGATAAAGTGGCGATTTTAGCAGAAGAAAAAGCATCAAAACCTCAATCTTTTGTCTCAAATTCTTTCATTTCTCGTCTTATTTTCTTTCTTATGTTCAAGAAATTGGCGATTTTTGACAAAACAAATCATCTGGGTCGATTTAGAATAGCTTTTTCGACAAAACCTATGTGCTAGAATTTTTCAGGAAAATTTACTCTAGAGCATCAATTCTTGAGGCTCTGATTTTCTTAACTGAAATTCCTTTCCATGGTGGCGTAGAAGTCAAATTTTTGTAAATCTAACATTTTGGGTTGTCTTAGAATCTTTTTCTGGACAAAACCCATATCTCAGAGTTTTTTGTGAAAATTGCCCTCTGATAGGCTATTTTTAGCCTCAACAGACTATTTTTAGCTTTCCAGAAAAGTTGTCACAATATAGCTGTGTTCACAGTCAACAAGCGAGTTTTTCAGAATGTAGTACACACACAACTCGAATTCAAGACTAAGTCAGTCTTGATTCATGACTTCATCGGGACAGTTGATACGAATCTACATAAGGTGCTTCCAGAAGCAATCTTGGATCCAATCAAGATAAAAGATTCGATACTTCAAAATCTTCAGCAATTTGGGTGGCTTGAGGCCGCTTCTATCCCTGTTTCAGTACATTGCATAGAGTTTGTAATGTCTTGTGTTAAGCATTACAATTTTGCTACTCACGAAATACAGTCAATAGATGGACAGGTGATGTGCAGTCTCAAACCCCTGGATATCGAGAGATGTTTTGGTATTCCTCAACATCCGAATAGTCTAGTCATTTCCATGGACCAGTGTGAGAGAGCATTCAATGCTGATATGGACAAGTGTCAAAGTAAGATGGTAGAAAGATGGTTAAAACAAAAGAAGAACAAGTTGCCAAGCAATGTGGGTCGTGGTGAATACAAGGAGTATGCGATTTTGATCACACTTCTCAATTGTGTCTTAGGTCATGCAGATGCAAACAGATTCCATCCCTGGATGTATTATATCATTGGTTAGATCATTTCTAGGCGAGAGCATTATGACTGGGCATCCTTCATTAATTATATTCTCCACGAGCAAATCATCGGTTTTCTAGTTGCCCACTAGTTTTATATGTGTTCTTATCTCATATACTTGATCGCTTATCAGGGTTAGTTTAGAGGATTGAACACAGTGGGCATACTCAGTGTACATAAAGTCTACCACTACTATGACCAGCTTGAGTTCATGAAGGCTGAATGACATTTCAAGCGTGTGCATGAGGCTTTCTTGACGTACACAGTGAGGAACCTAGACCGGGAGTTGCATGTTCATATCTGAGTGGTTGCCAGAGCAACGATGGTAGATTGGGCAGACTGGTTCATTCAGTTCCCTACATACACCTACATCTGCGTTTACGGATACACAAGAAATCCAACCATGCTTCCACGCTATCCTTCAGATAGGACAGTCTTCATGGAGTTCCTGAGGCAATTGTATGATGTCCATCTACGTTTGCGCTACAAGCGTAAACCAACTGCCAACTTTCCAATGCAATTTGGAATCTATTGGTGCAAGACAATAGTTGATACTAAAGTTGCAGGATAAGAGTTAGAAAAGTTCCATCTCAAGTACCTTGTCGACGCACGCACCTATGATCCTTGGCGTCATTATTTAGCACACCTTGGTGGTTGCCCTTACCATAAGCCTACAATGGAGGATTATAGGGTGAATTGTGAGGATGACATTGAGGTGTGTAGACGTAGCTACAACAGGTTCTCTCTCTTGCAGATTTCTGTCTTCTTGGTAGAAGATGTGGGAGGTTTGTCAAATGATGAGGGAGATACACTTCCTCAATTTTTCAAAGAGCAGGTTGGTACACAACCACTGCCGACTATTGATTGGTTTGCCAAAGAATACTCATCAGTGAAGGAGAGGTCGAGTAGAGTTATTCAGAACAACATACTCTACTTCAAAAGCAAGAAAACTAGGAGGGTAGTCGTGCCTAGAACAAAGCTGCCACCAGTGGATGCTTCACTACCATCCTCGTCTAAACCTAAACAAAAGAAAAGGAGTAACCCTCCTAAGAAGAATAAAGTCCCTGACAGTTCAAAAGGGAAGGCCCTTGCCACTGAAACACACATGGAGCTAGTCAGAGTGCTAGTTCAGAGTTTTCCAGAGCCCGAGGTTCAGCCTTGCATGCCATCACCTACACCAGAGCAGTCTCCGGTTCCAATTCACATTGACTTGGACCTTGACTCGCCACCTCGCAATAATGCCTCTACGCATTCACACTCATCAGAACCTCCCATGAGTAGCACAGACCCTTCCAGTGGGAATAGTCAAGACTCGTCTTGGCTTGAGAATCAACTGGGTAGGAAGAGGAGGCAACCATCTTACGTACTTGATCATTCAGATTTTGATCATGTCTACTAGGATGCGCCTGACAAGAGGATCAAGAAACAGTCCATGTTGAGAGGAATGCGGATAAGGATATTGTTATAGAGACTGTTGCACCTCCAGAGGGTAAGAGTCTGAATGAGATTGAAGTTCAAGACTTCAAAGTGATCACAGTCAACCTTGGTAGGAGCACTTGCCAGACAGAGGTTGATCTCCTACAAGTTGCAATGGATAGCGCAAGGGATATAATACTAAAAGACGGAGAAGACAAGGCGGCCCTCAAGGCTGAAATCCAACAGCTTCGTCAATACATCTCTAGCCTTGTACACAGGACGAAAAATGTCACCGCTTCACACCCATCGATGCTATAGCCACCAGCAGAACAAGGCCAACTTAATCACTTGGTTGCATACGGCAAGCGTTTGGAGGATTGGGAGGAGTTCGTCACTAGAGGCTGCTTTGTGCTTGCAGAGTTATATCAGTTGCGGTACAATGCACGCGAACTCCGTCTACGTCTCCAGGATGAGGAGCGAGACTTGGCAATGGACAGACCCAGAGATGAGATTATGATTGCTCATCTGAGAGTGGCATATGAATCAGTCACAGATGCAGAAGACAAAGAGGCTATCTACAGTTGGAGGACAGTTAATCTTCAAGGCGAAGATAGAGGAGACAATGGCATCAGAGTTGACTAAGAGCAGAGAGCACGCCACTAGTGCACTTCGGTACGTGAGAACTTTCGTGTCTCGCATACCATGCCAGAATCAGCTTGAGGGTGGTGCGTATGTTGAGCTTGCTGACGTTCAGTCAGAGCTCCAGGAACTCATTCATGGTATTTTCAGTGGGGAAACCATTGGCTGTAATAAGATGAATCAACTTACAATCAAGTCAACGTTGTTCGATGAGGCAGTTAGGAGCAAAGGTGAACTTCAGTGCTAGATCACAGGTGGTGAGGACATGCTGCACAGACACAATATACTTCAGTAGAGTATCAGTGCCCCAGACAGTGACGCAGTTAACAACCTCGTGGAGGGGTTAGTTGCTCGAGATCACGACCAGTGAACTTTAGTTCCCACCTTTCAGGATAGACATCAGACACAACAGTTAACTTGATGCTTCTTTCCGAGTTAACTCGTTGTTTCACATCTAATGCATGTCTATTTTGGGAGACATCTTTGTACACTTGGAGTTTCATTTAGGGTTTTCGTTAACTGATGGTAGTGTTCTAGTTAACTTGCTTTCAATGGACGTGCATGCTTGCACATTGTCCATTTAGATTAGATGTACCAGTTAACTGATGGTAGCTTTATATTTAATTGTATAATTTGCTTTATTAGGGTTTAGCAATAAAATCTTGCATGCATTGCAAGACTGTAGTTGACTCAAGGTGATTTTGGGGTTCTCTACACCTTTCGATGTCTATAAATAAGAGCTTTCAGCTCATTTGTAAATAACTTTTGCACGCGATAGTAATATATGCTAAGCCAGATTTGCCTGTAATATTGCTATTCTGTATCTGTTCACTTTGGTTGGATGATCATTATTTCATGTTCTTGTGTTTATAAGCTTTGTTTCATATCTACACCTCGGATAGGTGCCGTCACCTCCTTGGGAATTTAGAATTAAGGCTTATTGTTTGTTGTTATTATGTTAATGAGCTTTGTTTCATGTCTACACCTCAGATAGGTGCCATCACCTCCTTGGGAATTCAGAAATAGAGTTCATTGTTTGATGTCGTTGCCAATAACCTTTCTTTCAGCCTACGCTTCGGATAGGTGTCGTCACCTCCTTGGAAATCCTGTCTTAGAGGTTATCGTATAAATCATTCCCACTCCGTTTCCTCATGCTCTAATTTCTTGAGGGGATTGGATAGTATAAGCTAGTTAGTTTTGAGTTGTAGTTATGACCTGCGAAACCAAAAAATCCTTGACTGCAACGTTCGAAGTTTCTCACAAACTTTGTGCCTCTTTCAGCTGATTCAAAAGATAGGAATTAGTTTAGTTTACTTTTTCAAGCATTTGTTCGCACAACGAGGGAGCTTCCCCTCCTAATTTGAAGAGCACTCATCGCATAGTGTGAATAGCTGTCCATACCAACTTGCACTCCAGAGGTGTTAGTTGTTATGCCAACAATATAGAGCATCAATATTTTTTTAAAAAAACAAAAGAAAGGAAAGAGCATGAACTTTAAGCTGATTTAAATTGAAATGCACGAAAGTTAATGGAAAAGAATACTTTTAGAGTAAGTAACCATTACAAAGATACAAAGGGTTTAAGATTACAGTTTTCTTGAATTCGTTTATTCCATCTGGAACTTTAACCACCTTTTATTGCTGAAACAGTGGAGGAAAAATATCATCAGGGCGCTTTTCCGCCCATCCATGGACTTATTAGTCCCCTGTGCCATCTATTGGGTAGGCCCGACCCTTCGTAGAGAAGTAATGGAAAGAGATTCCAATGCCATCTGAGACTGGTGTTTGACCCTACACAATCCCTAGTTGGTCATACACTATAGGCAACTCCTAACTAGTATGACCTCTGACTGGGGTGCATATCTTGGGCAAGGAAACTGACTGACACTATCAGGTTGTAGCATCACCTTGGCCAAGGTTTTAAATAAGTGCAATATGATGAAGTCATGTAGTTAAGTTTATCACCCTACTTGGCGCTAATCAAATAATGAAATTTTAACCATCATGTCTGTCTCTTATGTTATTGCTTACTGACTCATGATGATATCTTTAAGCTATCATGATTGGACTAGGTTGCTCATATTGTTTAATAAAAACAGGATGGCTACAATTGGAGGATATCCATCTTTTATTTATTAACACATTTCTGGTTTAATAATTTCCTGTTAAATTTGGAAATGAAAAACATTAATTCCTTTTATTTACAGGCTGTTATAGTTCGAAAGAACATTCTCTACTATTCTTTTCCTCCTAGGCAAATTTGTCTTTCATTTTGACTCAAACCCTCAAGAATAGCGGTTTAGTGTTGCTGCTTTTGTGCTCATTCAGAATTCATTTCAAAATCATTTTCTTTTATTTATTTATTTATTAAAAGTTCACAGCTCAACTAGAGGAGTCTAAGAAATCAAATAAAGAATCGTTGTTGAGGAAGAATACTACATGTTTGCTCACAAGGTGATTTTAAAATGCATTTTGAATACTACATGATTAAGCAGATACCATGATTAAGCAAATAACTTAGGGAAACCAAAAAAAGATTCACATGTAAGAGAGGTAATCATCTTATTCGGCCGAAAAGTGGTTTCTTTAACCTTTCGCAATCTTTCTTGAGCAGTTTAGAACATAGAAGAAATAAGGAAAATAATCTTGCCTGCTCACTAGTTGGGTTAATTACTTCATTATCTATCTTTTTCAAACAATATAGAATGAGGACAAGAAAGATGAATAGCATGACCTTCTTCAGTCGTGAGCTATCTCTGTTCTCTCCTATTCATTGGTGTGTAGGCCTTCTATTCTCAGCCATCCTGGTCTTCTTTTCCCAGCCGTCCTCTTTGAATCATTGCTAGTCTGTACATCTAATCTTTAGCACTGCCGTCTTCCTTCCTCACTGCCGTCTATCTTCTACTCGACCATCCATCTTCTATTTTCCTCCATTCTCCTATATCTTTCTTTGTGTATCTTCCACCTTTCTTTCTTCGTTTTTTTTTTTTTTTTGAATGAGAACCCCCTCCTAAATTCCCACATACCTCAAATTTTAATTTGTCCATTCATAATAAAAACCTAACTGATTCATTCTTGCTTTGATTTAAAATCAATATCTCCACCATGTCTTGGGTGGCGTCGTGGAGATTATGTATTTCCCCCAAATTCAAGACAACAGATTTTTTGATAGATAAACTTTATTTGAGTGAAACCCCTCTCGAGACATGAGAAATAAATATTTTAATCTTTATTCGAATGAATATCCCCAATGACGAGAGATTAAAATCTTATATTCGGGTGTTTTATAAACTTCAATATCATATTCGAGTTCATAAATATTATATTCGGGTCACTAAATATAAATTACTCTCCCCTATATAAATGCATAAAGATTATGCTCTTTTTTTTAAGAATATTAAATAATACAAACAATTGACGATTATCCTTTTAATAAGAACGTTATTAATAATTTCATCCATTTCCTTTATACAAATAGGTATGCCGAAACTATCGATATATGTTAAGTTTAATTCTTTTATATTTGATCAATTAAATAAAAATTAAATATTTTGAAAGCCATTTAAATGTTTACCGAAGATAAATCCAAAGTTGAAGGTTCTTTAAAGATTAAGTTTTAATTTTAAATTCAAAAGAAATAATAGGGTGATGCTACACGACCAACAACATAGGTGAGGTGATCCTAACACTTGGATTGACCTTGTGGTTTACCTGACAACTCTGAACTTGTAGTTCCAATCCTACTCAAATGACAGTCACAACTTACAGGTTAGGTTTTGGATGGGACTGGACTTCTCTTCCATTACAACTCGTGCCTGATGATACTTTTCCTCCCTCCTTGGACACAATATTTCCTGCAACAATTAGGTCAAAAACAGGTAGTTAGTCTGATATCTCATTACATCTTTGCATCTGCATCTATGTAGACATGAAAACATTTGTCAAATGAACTTAATTAAACCAGTTATATATACATTGTATATCTCTATTCAACAAGCTAAGTAACCATATATATACATATACATGCTTGAGAAATGACATCCAGATACTAGGGCACAATTCTAGAATATCTAGGGCACAACATCAAAATAGCTAGGGCACAAGTGGGATGCAATATATCCTTCCTCTTGTGAATTATTATCCTTGATGATTTAGAGTATCATATAAGTAACAAAAGTTTTTATTGTTTATCCGAATATAATGAAAGAAGTTCAATTGTTATAAACATTATTAAATAGATGAGGGAATTTTTGATGCATTTTGTTTAAGTCCTCCCAAGTGGCACTGTCTTCAGAGCACTGGTCTTACTGGACCTTACACTAGGTAACTTCTCTGTTACATAAGCAATGCTTATGTACCTCGAGCACCTTGAGTGGATCGATCATGACTACCCTTGGGTCCTATACCGATAAGGAATTCCAATCAATTAAATGTGCAAATGAGATACATATTTTTTAAGATATGAAACATGGAAAACATCATGCAACTGGGCGAGAGCTAGTGGTAGAGGAATTTTATAAGCAACTCGATTAATAACTTCTAGGACTTCAAATGGTCCAACATATCGGGGTGCAAGTTTGGTTGATTTTCCAAATTTTATGGCACTTTTATGAGGTTTGACGCGAAGAAGCACTTTCTCTCCCACTTCAAATTGTCTAGGAGTTCGCTTTGCATCTGCATAGCTTTTCTGTCGATCGTTAGCTTTTACTAACCTTTTTCTAATCAACTTTACTTGCTCTTCCATTTCTGAGAGCATTTCTGGACTAAGGGTTATCCTATCTTCCAGCTTATCCTAGTTTATAGGAGTTCTACACCTCCTTCCGTATAGTGCCTCAAACGGTGCCATTTTTATTGATGATTGATAGGAGTTGTTATAAGAAAACTCAACTAAGGGAAGATAGTCCTCCCATTTGTATTGCTGATCCATATAGTACATTCGGAGAAGATCCTCTAGAATCTAGTTGACCCTTTCTGTTTGACCATCTGTTTCAAGATGGTAGGCGGAACTAATGTTCAGCTGCGTACCCAGGGTTGTAAAGAAGGTTTGCCAAAATTTGGATGTCATTCTGGCATCCCTATCGGATATTATTTTCTCGGGTACCCCGTGCAATCAAAATTCTTCTTGCACAAATTTATAGGCAATAGTGGGTGCACCATCTTGTAATGTCCCCTTCTTAGTGGCCATCATAATGTTTATTTAGCCTTTTTGCTCCCGAAGGCTAATTGGAGATATAAGGAAGAAATTATTAAATTAATTATTTTATAAGGTTATTAAAATATTAAAAATGAAAAGTAACCTTATATTTAATTAATTTAATATAGTGACTCAAAATAAATTATTATTATAAAGTCACTTAAAAAAAATAAAAATAAAAATAAAAGAATATTGGAGAAACTTCTAGAGGGCCGCTCTAGTCTTGGACAGAAAAGAATAAATAGAGTTGAGTTGGGCATTGTTGCATCATCTTGGACATTGACATTTGACTTGATATGTTTGTTGGAGCCTTGAGGTTTCTGCAGAATACAATTGAAGGTCTTTGGGTATGAAGTTTCCCATTGATTTGCATAACTGAGGTAGTGAGACTATCTACTGAAGGGTTGCAGCTGATTGGAGGAGTTACTTCAGACTTCTCATTGCATCAAAATTAATGGCCAAAGGCCAATTTTGAAGAAGGTTCGATTAGTGTTGAAGAAGATCATTTTGCTTGCTTGAGATCACTTCATATTTCTAGCTACAAGGACGATTTGCATAATATATTATTCTGATAATAATTTCCAGTCATCATATCAGCTTATTGGAAGGGGATGATTTTGTTCATGGAGCCTCTTGGACGCATCAATTTCCATCTCTAAGTAGAGCGCTCATTTTGTGGAGGTCTTGTGATGATTTTTGGAGATTAAAAGGGAGACTAGAAGGCTGCGAATATTTTATTGGTTGCATTTACATCAGAACAGGGGTGGCTGGTAGAAGGATTTGATTTGGGCTTGGAGGGTGCTGTTTACCTTGGATTTTGATTGTTTCTTCATCAGCAATATTGAGCGCCACTATTGCCATGTTCTTCTTGCATTTACAAAGTAGTTTGCATTCTCATCATAGGCATTATAGTTGCTGCTGTAAGTGAATACTCAGAAAATCAGATTTGGCATTATTGTATATCACTTGTAAGCCAAGAGTCTTGGCCAATACATAGCATCATTGTATTAGATATCCTATTGCAATAAAGGAGTTATAAGTTGCTGGTCAAATATTGTTGTAATTGAGCATGTTTATATCATTCATGATCAACTTGATAGTATGCATGCCATGTGTTTAACAAAATGTCAATTGGCTGTACATGCATTTTCTTCATGTAGTTTTCATCTATTTGCATTTGAAAATCCAAAAAAAGCATTGCATTGCATTTAAATATCTCCTTAGACATCATAGAAGTCTTTTTCAAGTATTCAAATCATCTTGGCATTTATTTCAAACAAACAATATCAAACTGAAACATCAAATCAGCTAGCAAAGACTTTGCACACCAACTGTTTGACGAAATTACAAAGGCATAAAATTGAAGTGTTTTGAAGTTAGATTGAGTTAGGATCATTACACATTTGTTAAGTTTCCTGGGATGAAGTTTGCTACTTTGGTAAGTCTGTCTACTAATACCAATATGGTGTTATGTTTGTTTCTGGACATAAGTAATCCTTGGACGAAGTCCATACTGATTATCTTCCATTTCTAATCAGGTACTGTGTTGGGTTGTAGCAATCCTACGGGATGTTGATGTTCAGCCTTAACTCCCTGGCACTCTAAACAGCTTGCCACAAATCTTGCAGCATCCTTTTTCATTCCCTTCCAGAAATATAGAGGTTTAATATCTGCTAGAAGTTTAGTAACCCCAGGATGTCTAGAGTATGGTGCAGAGTGCACTTCTTTCCAAATCAAATTTCTAAGTTCGGTGCTTTCGGGTATATACATTCTACCTTGATACCTTAGTAACCATCGTTTTCTATTCTAAACCCCTCATACTTTGGATCTTGAGGATTGAGTTGTAGAGCTATCTTTACCTGCTAGTAATATCTGTCATCCTTCAGTTGATGAAGCACATGATTTCTAAAATCTGAATGCACTGTGGTTACCGCATTAACATGCCGTCGGCGGCTCAAAGCATTTGCTACCCAATTTTCTTTCCCTTTAATGTAGTTAATCTCAAAATCATAGTCTAAGATGAATTCCAACCATCGTCTTTGCCTCACATTGAGATTAGGTTGGCTAAATATGTATTTCAACCCTTGGTGATCTGATCGGAGCTCAAATGGTTTTCCTAGCAGGTAGGATCCACATTTGTAAAGCGTGCAAAATAGCAGCGAGCTCCAAATCATGTGGTGCATAGTTCTGTTCATAACTTTTGAGTTTTCGGGATTCATAAGCTATTACCTGCCCATTTTGCATTAGTACCCCACCTAGTCCTTCCTTTGATGCATCAGTTACAACCAAAAATTGCCCCTCGGGGTTTGGTACTTTTAATATTGGTGCCATGGTTAGCTTCTCCTTAAGGAACTCAAACGCTTTCTAACACTTTTCTGTCCATACAAACTTTTCCCTTTCCTTTGGAGTGAGGTGATTGGATATGCTATACGTGAGAAGTTCATTACGAATTTCTTGTAGTAGCCTACTAAGCCCATAAAGCTTCTTACTTCATGCACATTCTTGGGGGTGGGCCATTTTGTTATTGCCTTTATTTTAGCTGGATCTACAACAATTCCTTTTTCTAAGATGATATGACCGAGGTATTTTACTTCTTTCTAAAAGAAAGTGCATTTGGATAACTTCCCATATAACTTGTTTTTGTGCAAGCGCTGTAAAACAATTTGCAAATGTTGATAATGTTCTTCATTCTTAGAGTAAATTAGAATATCATCTAGGAATACCATAACAAACTTATCCAAGCAGTCATGGAACACGTTGTTCATCAGATTCATAAACGTAGCTGGGGCATTGGTGAGCCCAAATGGTAGTACCGTGAACTCGTAATGCCCATAACGAGTCCTAAAGGCTGTTTTGTGGATATCCTCATCTCTAGGCCTTAACTGGTGATATCGTGACCATAGATCTTTTTTAGAGAAAACTGCTGCTCCACTCATTTGATCAAACAAATCATCGATGTGGGGTAGAGGGTACTTGTTTCTGATGGTTAACTTGTTTAGCATTCTATAATCTATGCAAAGACTAAGGATTCCATCCTTTTTCTTAACAAATATTACCGGTGCCCCCTGTAAATGAACTCAAATCTGAAACATGAAGGGGTTCTAGGACAGAGAAGAGACTAGGGACAGAGATTCCAAGTGATAAACTCCTGATACAAAATACGGATTTCTGAATACTTCCTTGTAACACAGAATGTGCGTAATGCAGAATATTAATAGATTTCTATATTCTGCATATTAAGAATGGTCTTAATATTTATATGATGAACGCCCGCCTTCAAGAGACACGTCTCTTGAGAGGACGTGTCTCCACACTTGGAGACACGTCCGCTCAAGGGACGTGTTCCTTTGAGCACAAGGGTTCATGTCCAAAGGGACACGCCTCTTGAGAGGACGTGTTCCTTTCAGCGCACGGGATCATGTAGACATTCAGATTAAACAGCTTTTAACAAATACGTGCACACACAGGGCGAAAATGAATGCAGAGATATATTCAACGCGTATTTATCAACATCTATTTGAATTCGAGTTTATACAAGCTTTATAAATTCGATTGCTTATTTCCAGAAATATCAAGGAGTAATAGATCTAACATAAACAATGATGATGTTTATAGCAATCATTGTTATATATCAGACCTAAGCTATTATTCATCAACACTCCCTCTTAGCTTAGGGAAGATATTTCAAATCAAATAAGTATGGATATCACCTTTACATGTGATATCGAAGATAAGGAATGTTTTCTCAAAGTTGTCAAGTCACATGACATTCTTCATAACTCATCTTCATTATGGTATGTGCACTGACATCAAGTCACATGATGTCTACCATAATTCATGGCATATCCACGGATATAAATATCCACCATGATTATCTCTTAAAGATCACAATGATCTTCAGATGATATCAAGTCTCATGATATCCATCAAAGTGTCTAAGAGATACCATCATGACATATTCACAGATATCAAGTCACATGATATCTATCATGATAGTTTATCATTGTAGAGTCGTCACTTTACAATGTCAAATACAAGTGTTCATTATTAGAAAGATCGTCACCTTTCAATAATGTACACAGGATAGTAGGCCCAAAAAGTCATGGAGTCACACACATGACAAAAGAGTTTACACAATTAAACATCTTTATATATTAGTACAATTTGATAAACAATTTGAATTTCAAACATAAATAACAAATTACATTTCAACCATACCAAGTTTCTTCCTGAAGTGCTCTACCTTGATTCGGGAGAGAGGCTTGGTGAGAATGCCTGCAGTTTGATCATTTGTACTACTATACTCCAACTGAATTACTTTCCTTTCCACCATATCTCTTACATAATGATAGGGGATCTCAGTGTTCTTAGATCTATCATGAGAGCTCCCTCTTAATCTCAACATTCAAAAATTCCTTGTATTACACCTAAGGTTAGAGCTTTCTTCAAAGTTGAGTTCTTAGGCCATGTCAGAACTTTCCCATCCATAAAGGTAACCCTATATCCATTGTCTTCAAGAGCTGAGATGGATATTAGATTCCTCTTTATTCCAGGTATGAATAAAACTCCAATGAGTTGAAGAGAGAGACCAAATTTCAATGTGATGGAGCAAGTTCCAACCCCTTTTTACCGGATGTGCTGAATCATCCCCAATTGTTACTTCTTCATCAAACTCTTCAGTCATAGTGTCTAAGTGTTCACTAAACCCTGTGATGTGCCTTGAAGAACCACTATCAATCACCCAGTTGTTGATATTGATAGATACATGACTTGATAAGGCAGATTAAAATACAAGTTTCTCAGAATCATAATCAGAATTGACTTTTCTGTTTTAGCATATGATGCTTGTTGTTTTAATCTGTCAGGGCACTTCATTGCATAGTGTCCATATTTATCACACCTAAAACATTGAACTTGGGAGATGTCCTTTCTTTTCTTGGAGTTTTTCTTCTTACTTTTCTTAAGAGAATTTGTGTTTAAAACTTGAATATCCTCATCTATAGGTTTCTGCTTATTTTCCTTTGACAAGAGTCTAGTTTCTTCTTGTAAACAGTCAGATCTTAACCTATCAAATTTGGGGAGTTTAGATCTCGCACTTATCCCTTGAACAAATGACTCCCAAGAGTTTGGTAGGCCTCCTAGTGCAATTAATGCTAATTCTTTGCTATCAATCTGATATCCAATTGTAGATAATTGATCCCTTAGTTCAATGATCCTCATGAAGTATGCATTAATAGTTTCTCCTTCGTTTATTTGGATATTGTTGATTTGCCTCTTCAATGCAAGGGTCCTACTGGTGTTGTTGATCTCATAGGTGTTCTCAAGGGATTTGAACATATGGTATGCAGTCTCATGTTTAGACATAATAGGTACTATATGGTCCCTAACTGCATCTACTATAATTTTCATGGTTTTCTCATTGTTCTCAATCCATTTAGATTTTTCCAGATCATCCTTAGGCTCTAACTGGTTCTCTTTCACAAATGAATCTAGCTTATTCTCTCTAAGGATCATCATGATTCTAAATTTCCATGATGTGAAATTGTCTGCTCCTGCAAGGCGATCTTCAAATCTGATCACACTTGACATTATGAGGAATGTGAAGAAAAATTCGATTTAAGAAAATACGAATTTCTTTGAGCAGATTTGTGTTCACATTTTATTAGGATTCACACAACCTGGCTGTGATACCATGTAAATGAACTCAAATCTGAAACATGAAGGGGTTCTAGGACAGAGAAGAGACTAGGGACAGAGATTCCAAGTGATAAACTCCTGATACAAAATACGGATTTCTGAATACTTCCTTGTAACACAGAATGTGCGTAATGCAGAATATTAATAGATTTCTATATTCTGCATATTAAGAATGGTCTTAATATTTATATGATGAACGCCCGCCTTCAAGAGACACGTCTCTTGAGAGGACGTGTCTCCACACTTGGAGACACATCCGCTCAAGGGACGTGTTCCTTTGAGCACAAGGGTTCATGTCCAAAGGGACACGCCTCTTGAGAGGACGTGTTCCTTTCAGCGCACGGGATCCTGTAGACATTCAGATTAAACAGCTTTTAACAAATACGTGCACACACAGGGCAAAAATGAATGCAGAGATATATTCAACGCGTATTTATCAACATCTATTTGAATTCGAGTTTATACAAGCTTTATAAATTCGATTGCTTATTTCCAAAAATATCAAGGAGTAATAGATCTAACATAAACAATGATGATGCTTATAGCAATCATTGTTATATATCAGACCTAAGCTATTATTCATCAACACCCCGCATGGTGACATGCTAGGTCTAATCAAACCTTTGCTTAGTAACTCTTGTAATTGGGCTTTCAATTCCATAAGTTCTACAGTTGTTATATGGTAGGGAGCTTTCGACACTGGTGCTGCTCTTGGTACTAACTCAATGGAGAAGTTGAATATCCCTTTTGGTGGTAACCCGGGTAACTCTTCAGGAAATACATCTTGATAATCTCGAAGATAACGATATTTTTCTTCAAAGGACTCCTTTGGTTTCTCATATTCCGTTGCACTTTCCCCATGAAGATAGCTGGTTTCATACATCACTAGGTCATCATGGTAAATAATTTCTTTGTTTTCTCTAATTTCCTCCATTTTTACTGCGAAGATCTAACAACCCTTCTTTCCACTTCGCTTTAACTGTATAGCAGAGAGTTGTCGCAAGTTGATCTCATGATGAGTGCCTTGCACCAACACTTTATTTCCTATGTCATCCTCACACTCAACTGTTTTGTCATAATAGTTAACCTTGGCTTTGTGTTTTCCCAACCAATTCATACCTAGAATGACATCATAGGTGCCTAGCGGTGCTACATATAAATCTACTTCTATGGTAAGGCCTGGAAGCTCAACCTTGGCCTCAAATAAACATTGCTTTACCTGAGCTCTTGACTGGTTGGCATACTCAACAGTCCAAGAATTAGCCATAAATTCTGCTCTTTTAGGAATCTTGCTTAGCAATTTAGGAGAAATGAAATTTTCTGTAGCTTCTGTGTTTATGAGTACAGTTATGGGGTTCCCATATAGCATACCTGGAGTCTCTATTGGGGTAAACTAATATTCTACTTGTCTGTTGTCCACTGCTGCATGGATTCTTTGCTGAAACGTTGTTTGTTGTGGAGGTAAAGGGTTATGTTGTGACCTTTTCACACATCGCCCCTTTCAAGATGGGGACCCCCTAATTTTTGCTCCATTCTGGTCTTTTGGCTTTGGTTTTGTCTCTCTCTCTCTTTTCTGTTGTTTTCCTTTCTGAGGATAGGTCCGCCTTTGAGTTTAAACGTGAAATTTGGCCAAGTTTGAAAATTAGGGTTTGTACTTTCCTGGTCAATCTGAAGTTAAATGAAGTGAATAAATTGAAAACAGAGATTAGCATTGCTGTCAGCATGCTTCGAGCAAGCTCTCAGCAAAATTTCATCAATTTGAAATATTCCCCATTAATTTTTTCCCAAAATTAACATTCAAATCAGCAACCAAACACTAATTAGCGTTAGCTCCAAAATGCAAACCAGCAAAGAAGATAACTCTAACCAAGAATGTTCACCAAGATCCCAATGTGGGCGAGGTGATAGCATATGGTCAGAGGATCATTAGGCATAAACAGAGCTGAAAGTACAATTCATCTGCTGGTGCAGGCATCCACAAGCGGTGGGAATACTCCACTTATTCAGTGGGTGAGTTTACAACAATTATTAGGCGGCAAGCCAGCCTTTAAATCCACTCTTCCACTTATTAACGTGGGGGGAATACTGTCCACACAACCACTTATAACGTGGGGGGAAATTACAAACAAGATATATGTTTATTCTAAAACTCAACCACTCAATTGTGGGAGTGTAAAACAGATATAAAATTGCAGCAAGTAAAGGAAGAGCTGTTAGTACTACTAACTAGCTTTACAAAGAATAAGAACAGCTGCAAATAGAATAGATAAGCTTCTAGAATGTTCTTTATCCACACTGGCGGTAAACCATCCAGGGGTACTTAATGTGAGAAATAGAAAATAATTGCAGCAATAAAGGACTGGAACAGTACTACTGTTTACAGTCTTACAATATAGAAAGAGAGCTGCAAATTACATCAATATTACAATGTTTTCAAAGCACCAAGATACTGAATGATTCCATGATTAATAGTAGCAATTATTGATGAAGAAAGGACTGGAAATTCAAACTGAAACAAGTCTGATATAAATCTGCAATTCTGGAAATGAATAACCAGCAACTATAAGAATTAATTAAATGCTCATAACTTCACCAAAATACCTCCGAATGGCGTGAAACGAAGTGCAATGAACCTTTGGAGGATAGGCGCCCATGACAAGATGAAGAAACAGCCTCAAAAGTCATCCATTAATTTATGGCACAATTCTCAATGCTCTACAGATGGTACGGCTCTTGAAAAGGGCGATTTAGCAATAAAAAATCAAAGACTTGGAAATAAATTCCAATCTCTTGTGGAAGGGGTCGCCTTGGGTCTAGAACCACTTTGCAAACATACCCAGAATGATATTTAATTTGCTCAAAAAACTGTCAACAAAAAACACTTTCAGCCATGGTAAACCAGCAACATAAAAATTGGAAATATCTCACCAAAACTCCACAATAATGCTCAATATGTACTTCTGGATGAAGCACACTCTCAGTCCACCACTTAGGGAACCATAGTTTCAGGCCCGAAGAGTGGAGTAGATTTGCTATGCTAACCCTTAGCCAGATTCTGGATTTCAAACCAGCAGCATAACGTTATATTTTTCCCAAAGATGATCAGCTCTACAAACAGCAGCAATATATAAGCTTCAATTGGCAAATGAAGCAACAAGAGACTCTTCAAATTCCAAGAAGTTGAATCACTACAACTTCCAAAAGGGATGCCACCTTTTTGGCATTTTACTTTTTGAAATAATATAATATTATTCAACCTCCTTTTCACTTTGCAACAATAAAGCATTTAATAAATTATTAAATGCATAATTGACCCCCTTAATGGCCCCTCTTTTAAAACAACATGAAGTTATTACTCCTAGGCGTGGGGTACAACTGAGAAACATGAAATTTGACCAAGTATAAAAACTCAGTCCATGGAGATAACTAAAACCAGTGCCAATACTGAAACTGATGGATAGCAAGATGACTTGAGTTGAGCTGCTGATGATGCTACTGCCAAATTTAGACTTACTAAAAATAGCCAATTGCTATAAATAGTAAGTTCACATCAAAACAACAGAAAGCCAAACTGAACATTGAATTGCAAAGGATTGAACTGCCAAAAGATAGACTTGCTAAAAATAGTGAACTGCTATAAATAGTAAGTCTGCACAACAACCTCAGAACGCCAACTGAGCAGTATCTGAAAGAGGAAACCCTAATTTTCTGCCTCAGTTTAGCCTACGGATTTCCGGAAATAGGCTAAATCCAAATGAAGAGCGTATGGCCAAAATGGGGACATTACACAAATTCTGGCAACTTACTAGTTTTAGTAAGTGCATAATTCAGAGCGTTCCTTCGGCATTTCTGAAGTTTCAATAGTCACACTGCATCCAAAACATGTCAAGCTACTCGCTTGCAAAATTTGAGCTGAAACGGACAACTTACTATTTTTAGCAGTTCAGCTTTCAAAGTAGATTTTTGGGTTTATATGTAGAGTTCTTCAATGCATGTCTGGAGATTCTTTCTGGGTTTTCAGAGACCTTCGCGATGGCGTAACATGCAAAGTGAGATAATGACTTTTAGTGTTAAGCCTTTGGAGGCTATTTTTAGGGTTTGCATGTCAGGGTTTTCTTTGCATGTCTGATGATTCTTTGCGGGTTTTTCGAGGGCTTCGCAGTGGTGTAACATGCAAAGCAAGGTGATCAGTATTTAGGGACTTACTATTTTTAGCAGGTCCATTCCGACAGCTGCCCAACGCATCAGAACCACAAACAGGGTGCAGTGCAACAAAAACGAGGTCAAACGGAGGTTGTTTGATACACATGCAAGTCAGATTAGGGTTTCTAGATTCGGGACCCAAAAAGAGGGGTAAAAAGTTAATTTCCGAAAACCGGTGTATCCCACTACGTTTAGCATCTTTCAAGCTATTCACCGGTAAAATTTGAAGGCATTTGGAGCACTTACTATTTATAGCAAGGCATTTCGGAAACATGCTATAAATAGTAAACCAGCAGCAGGTGCCTGTGTGAATGGGCATGTCATCTGATGAGGAGCACGTCCTTCGAATTTCAAGTCAAACGGAGTTGTGAAGGTCATGAAATCAAGCAGTTGCTCTAAATAGTAAACCACCTTCGGAAATGGGCTAAAAATAGCAGGTCAGCTCAGGGTATTAGTATGAACAGGCTGACAAGGTCATGAAGGTCCCGTGCTTAAAATTTCAAATCGATCCGTGCTTCAAAAGTGTGAAAATTGAGGGACTTACTATAAATAGCAGGGCATGGATAAACGGGCAGAGTCAGATACAATTTCACGTATTGAACTCGTCCACCTCCACCTAGGAAATACGCTCATCTTCAACTGGAAGTCAAGAAAAATGTTTTAAGTGTTGGAGTTTATCCTACAGGCCCCTCCAAATGCGCCCAAAGAAGAATGAGGATGTTGAAAAAATTCTAAGTTTGACCAAATATCCTCCTACCTATGTCAAATGCGCCCTCCTCACAAGCAAAATGATGAAATTTTTTCTAAGTTAAGGTTCATTCTCCTGCCTATGTGATATGCACCCTCAAGGATGAAGAAACATAAAAAAATTTCTAAGTGTGAAAGCTTTATCCTCTTGCCACTATCAAATGCGCCCACCTTAAGTCAACCATGAAATTTTTTCTAAGAGTGAGTTTTATCCTTCACCCCATGCAAAATGCGCCCACATGATGGCATGTAAAGACAAAACAAGGAGGTCAAAAGGAGTCCAAGGCGTTCATTCCTCTCACCCCCTCAAATGTGCCAAGTTTGGAAGAAAGTCAAGGGAAGGTCAAAGGCGTTAGAAGCTTATCCTCTTCATACACTAAAATGCGCCTATCTTCTTGCAAGTTTGAAAGGACAAATTTTAATCCACTTCACCATGGAGAATGCGCCCAAGTTTAGAAGCTAGTCAAAGAGGTCAAAGATGGCGTTGAAAGCTTTATCCTCCACCCCTTTTGAAATGCGCCCATCCTTCTCAAGGGGTAAAATGTGCCCAAATCAAGGGGAGATAAACATTGCTAGGGTGTTGAAAGTGCAAGGTGATATGAATAAAGAGTGAATATTGCTAGGCGTTGGAAGCTAAGTCCTCTTGCAAGTGTGAAAAGCACCTAAGGTGAAGTGGATAGGAGTTGACAAAAGAAGGCGTTGGAGTTATTCCTCCTACATATGCTAAATGCGCCAAGATGTAAGGTGAGGGTGATGAAATAAAATAACTAAGGCGTGGCTAATATTCTCTTGCAAGTGTAAAATGCACCCAAGGTGATAAGAGTATGCTAGGTGAAAATTGTGCTAAGTGTTGATATTAAAAAAATAAAAAATAAAAAATCCTCGCACTGGCAAAATGATTGAAATTGAATGAAATTTTCTAAGGCAAGGGTGCAAAATGTGCTAAATGATTTTAAATTTTTCTAAGGCACAAAATTCCCTCTAGAGAAAAATTACGCCTAGACTTGGAGTGATGAAATTTCCTAAGACATGAATAACTTTTGCGTCAAGAAGTCAGAGAATGCCAGCTTCACAGGGTCAATTAAAAAATCTTCAAGTCAGAGCAACAAAATACTACTGGAATAAATTTGTTGAAAATAATTTTTTCTAAGGTTTAAAAATTCAAAAATTAAAAGTACCCCCTTTGTTGTGCACACATGAATTCGACACGTTCTGAAGAAAAATTTCTTCTGGGTATTGAAGATCTTCGACAAGGAATTGATTTGAAGGTCTTCTGCACTTCGCCAAGGCCTTCAGGATGGAGAATTTAATCGACACTCAAAATAATGAATTTTCGTAAGGAAAATTTAAAATTTTCTAAGGAAAATTGAATAAAATGTGTTTTCAAGATAAAAATGCTTCAGACAATGAATTTGAAATGGATTGCCTAGGAGATTTAGATTGAACTCCTCGCAGGATGAATTTTCCAAAGTTAGAGGTGAATAAAATTAAAAGTTGAATAACAAAGCTCTAGCTGGTGAATGAAATTTGTTAAAGAGTGAATTTAAAGTAAATATTTTCGAAAGTGAATTGAAAGTATGCCAGTCAATTTGAATTCTTTGAAATTCTAGAAGGTCAAGATTCTAGGCGTCAAATGACAAGTGTTGAAATTGGCAAAGGAGGGAAATTCGAATTCCTGTTGAGAAGTAGTGGAGATTTAATAAGTTAGCTAAAATTGGCCTCTTTCTGGAATTCGATTTGGCTATAAGAATTGAGAGTTTATTCATTCCTCTTCACCAGTTGAAGAAGTTCGATTTTAGCTCCGCGATTGAATTTGTAGTGCAAGTAAGTGATTGAGTTGAGTTGTTGAAGAAATTCGACCTAGAAGAGAAGGAATTGCTGAAACTGAAATTTGAAGAGTCCAAATGTTGAAGAAGTTCGATTCTAGCTTGCAGAGGAAAGTTTGTGGTTGAGTATTGAAGAAGTGCTGGAAGCTTGTTGAAGTGCGAAATTTGCTAAGTCTTTCAAAGTGCTGAAGTGAGTTTGAAGTTGCTGAGAGAGTTGAAGTTGCTGAAGCTTACTTGCTGAAACTTTCTAAGTGTTGAAAGTTCGAAATTGTGAAGGAGAAGTTAAGGTTTGCAGATGAATAGAATGTTGCAACTTCTCAAGTTTTTAAAAGTCGACTGGTAGTCCTTGCATGATATTTTATTTATTTTCTAAATTAATTTGCTGATGGCTGTTTATTGTTTTGTAGGATGGTTGAAGTAAGAGCAGCTGGTAGAGATAGCAATGGTGCATCCAGACAGACTTTATCAAGAAGTTGAGCAAGCCTTTCCTGCCAGAGTCAAAGTTCACTTCGAAGTTGGGCAAGTTGGCTGACACCAATTTAGGCTCTTTCAACTTGGAGACTTTCAAAAATCGAATGATGGGAGTTGGTGGTCACCGTCCTTCAATCACTTCACACAACATTGTTCGAAGCGTGTTGTATGTAGTAGCTGGTTTCCCATCAGCTATTCAGTGCTCGGAGCTGATGATGGAGTGCGCCAACTGTTATGAGCCTGATCATAGGTCAATTGTCTCATCGAATGGTCAAGTATTCGCCAACCTCACTCCTGCAGCTATTGGCGAAGCTTTTGGAATCCCAACACACGAGAAGATGATTTACAAAACAAGAGAGTGTGCTGAGCGAATGTATGCTTCTACATTCAAGAGATGTATAGAGGTGATTAATACTCGCTAGATGAACAAGCCCAAGCCCTCTCGTAGAAAATTGCCGAGGCAAATTATATCAGATGATTTGAAGTAGGAGTACTGTGACCTGATCATGATGCTGAGTAGAGTTGGAGGCTGCCCTCGGGCATTCATTTTTGAGCCATGGATGTTTTATTACATCAACCTCGTGCTGGAAGGAAAGGAACACATCAATTGGGTTGTGATGATTAGTGATAACTTGCACGAGCAGCTCCTGATTTTGAGAAGAACGAAGACTTTTTACATGGGCTCCTACCTTGTTTACATGTTGGCTCGTATGATGAGGTATAGGGGGATTTCATATAAGGAGCCTGTTGGTTGTGGTTCTCACCAGTTCAAAATTCATGAGGCTTGTTTGCAGTTGCACCTGACGAGTACCACTCATTACAAGCGTGTCAATGACGCCTTTACCATGCACATAACGAGATCACTTCAACAACGTGCACATCATAGGATCTCGAGGGAAGCTCAAGAATTAATTGAAAGGTATGGGTGCTGGTTTATACAGTTTCCGAAATTTTCTTACATTAGATTGCAAGGTTTTTCTTCATATCCATATAGGCTGCCTAAGTACCCAACCAATAGAATTTTAATGTTAGAGATATCTAGGCAATTGGTTGCCTATGATAAGATTCAGAAAAGAAAGAAGGGAGGTGTTGACTTCCCTATTGTCATGGGTAATTTAGACGAAGTGTGTCCTTCACTTCAGGCAGTTAGAGAAGCTGAAAGTGAACTTCAATTCTTTCATTTTTCCTATCACACCAGCAGACAACACTATGACCCACATAGCAATATTAGGTGGATACTGTCAGAGGAATTCAAGCATAAGGCAAACATTGAGGATTACTGGGTTGGTGCATCAAATGAGGCTGAGGTTAGAAAAAGAATGTTCTCTAGGTTGCCATTGAATATGATTAGGGAGTGTGAAATTATTCTAGTACTAGACCAGGTGGATGAGGACATGAACATTCTCCATCTAGATTATGAGGCAGTAAGAGATACACCACTTCCACTCCCCAATTGGTTAGAGCTAGAGATTGCTGATTTGGACACGCTTTGCATTCCAGTCATGACTTTCACTAGAGCATGGGTTGATAGGCACGTCAGCAGACTGAAGAGTAGGCCAATTTCCTTGACCTACAACTTGATGGGAGATCACAGGACACCCACTACTAGCAGGAAGAAACAGATTACTCGAGGTCCAGAATCTTGAAGGAAGGAGCCAGTTTGGCTAGAGCCAGTTTAGCCGGAACCTTCGAGAGTTGTAGTAAAGTCACCCATGCCATTGGAGACACGTTCTCCAAGCATACAAGAGGTTTATTTTTTCGCTGATCAGAGGAATGCATTGAATCAGAGGTAGGAATTACATGAAGAAAATCAGCCACCAAGGAGAGAGTCAGTTGGCCAGAGTGTTAATACGCTGACTAGAGATGATCAGCAGGATGATGAGGAGACGCTACTGATACACATTTTCAGCATGAGTTAGAGACGACTTTAGAGGACGATGCAGTTTCAGGGGATACTCAGCCATTAGAGGCCAATGAGCCTCGCTAGAATGAAATTGAAGTAGAACAAGTCCGTGAAGTAGAAGCTAGAGAGGAGCAGCTATTTGACATACAACAGGTGGTACCTGATTGGATTAGAGATAGAATGAGAAGGAGTCCCAGTGAAGAAGTTGATCCAACAGTTGAGATGGAAGAATTTTTGAATAGGATCAGCGCGCCTCCACCAAAGAAGAGAGCACGAAAATTTTCGAAGATATCAACTGATGAGGATGGCTCTCACACCCTTCATATAGTAGTGCCACGAGTTGATTGTGATCGGGACGAAGTAGTGCCTGAAAATTATGTGATCACAACTATGGAGTTAGGACATCCCATAGGTGCACAGATTGTTGAGTGTGATAACTCCTATTAGGCGCTTAAGGACAGATTGCTCAGGACTGAGGGCAAGTATAAGAAATTGAAGAAAGAGCATAAAACGTTGATAGGATATATGCAACAGTTGTCTCGTCCTTGTGGGCAGGGGATTCCAACAATAGAGCTTCCAGCTGAGTTATCCATAGAGTCAGTTAGCGGCTTGTTGGAGTTGAGGAAGATGGCAAAGGAGGCAGATAAATGGGTTACAGGAGTTTGTGCCGAGATAGAAAAGTTCATGGAAGACCTTGCTCATGCTTACCAGCAAGCTTCCAACATTATGGCACGTATGGAGGCAGTTGATCAGGCCTGGGGTGATGCTTTTATTTATCAGAGCAGAGTTATTCAGCGTCTGGAGGCCTTGATGCATACTCCTTTGCAGATGCTGATTGATGGAGGAGTCATTCAGGAGGGTGATAGGTATAACTTCGCTGGATGGTACTCTTCAGTAGTCACAGGACGAGGTTTCTTTGACACGGCACAGGCGGATTCAGCTAGAGTTCGGAAGGCTATGATGAATATTGTTGACGGAGTCCTGAATACCTTGGAGGCAATCTTTGCTAGACAGCTGAATCCCGACGAGGTGACTACTGATAATTTGAGGGGTAGGCTGGCACCTTTCTTTTCAGAGGTGAAGACCTTTGTGCAGGATGACTTTGAGAACATTTCTACTTTCTCCAGCTTGATTCAGAGTACGCAGGATGCCTTAGTTGCTTGGAGAAAATCTTGCACGAGGCACGGATAGTCAGTCACAGTGCTCGAGTTTCAACTTGATTGTATTCCACCGATTTCAGTTCAGGAGGTTTAGGTTGTGCTTGCCAGGTTCATTGAGTTTGCAGCTAGGGAGAAAGAGAACAGGAATGCACTTCTGGATGACAACCTTCTAGAGGACTGATTATGGGCATTAATTGCCTTTACTATTTTGGGAGTGAGTGGGAATATTTGATTCATTTATTGTACCACTATCCATTCTGGCAGTTTTTAGGGTTAGGGCTGAGGTGGCTCAATCTGAGCCATTCATTTGATTGTAATCTGAGCCGTCCATTGGACTTGGCCATCTATAAAAGGGGGAGTCCCCCTCATTTGTACTGATTAGCTAGACAGTAGATCAGACTAGAGACTAGATATCAGAGAATAGACATTTTGTTTGATAGCATAGTGTGGAGAAGGAAAGTTTTCCTTTGAAAACTTTTGTAAGAGATTGTTGTGAAACTTTCATAATAGAAGATCTTTTCATTGATGGTGAAATTCGTCTTTGTTATGGATAGCTCGCAAAGTTTCTTCATCCCTTCGCCTCCAAGTAGCGTAAAATAGCTTAAAGTAGCATAAGTTTCATTTCATGCAAGTAGATATTAGTCGTGGATTTGTGGTGTTGATCGAGGCAACTTCGTTTTATTCCATATCACTAGCAGTTTGCTGATGGCAAGTTTGCCTTGTGTGGTCAACTGGAGTATTTTATAAGCCTAACTTCAGTTGCAATTCATATCTTGGTATGTGTCGTCTTGACGGTATCTTGGTGTTGGATTGTAGCTTGAAAATTTCTTGCTATCCCCTTTGAAGATTGCACCAACTTTGTGTAAGCTGTCCAGCGTGAGATGGAATAGAGTTCGGTTGAAGCTGTTGAGATTGATCCCACGTCCCGCCTTAGAATAGAATCTAGGACCTTCTTACCCCTTACACTCATTTCAATTCCGTTTATCTTCGATTAGTTTAGGAAAACTTACGTTACTGCCAAATCATCCACATTGCACAAATTCCCTTCCAATCATCCATTTACTGTTAGCTGCAAGTTGAATGAACAATTGTGTAAGTCCCCTCGTGTAAACAACAATTCACAACGAACCAACTGAGGGTATGCCAAAGCATTTTGGAACCTTGGAGTTGAACGTGCGATCTCTCTAGCAATCTTAGCGCATGGAATACTTTGATCAAGAGAGAATGGAGTAGCCTTCGGACAACTTTGTTCTGCTGATTGGTGCGGTCACAAAAATCACATCAACAGGTTCCTTTGTTGCTGTCCCTCTTGACTTCTTATGGGACACTGATTGGCGTAATGCTCACCTCCACATGTATAACATCCCCCTGGGAGTCCTCTCTTTTTAGTTTCTCTATTATTATCCACATTGCCTCTTCTGGATTTATCAAAACCCCTCCTATCTCCCTGATTATCCTGACATCCTCCCTTAAACCCTTTTGCATTTTTGTTCCTAGATCCGAAGTTATCTCCTTTCTTCTTAAATGATTGGGAATTTTGTGACCAATTCCTCCTCTTTTTGTTCCTACCTCTAATGGAGTCATCCTTTTTAAGCTTTTGTTCCTGTCTTACAGCCTTCTCATAGGCTTCATTCATAGTAGTAGGAGCCAAAACATCTAGAAACCCGCCTATATGATTGTTGAGACCCATAATAAACTTTCTAATTCTATACTTTTCATCTTTTTGAAATTGAGGAATGCACTTGAGCAAATGGGTAAACTTCTCCCAATAAGCATGCACGAAAAGTTCCCCTTGTCTCAGCTCTTGGAAGTTTGTCAATGTCTGCTCAAAAAATAACTGAGGCAACCATCGTTGCCTAAAGATTTCTACAAACTGCTCCCATGTCACATTGGCGAACCTCAAGCCTAATTTGGCCTCTTGTTTTCCCACCAATCAACAACCTCTCCAGTTAGCTGGTTAGCCTCCCATATTGTTTTCATATTCTCAGTATAATCTTGGATTTCAAAATATTTTTCCATTCTGGTTAACCATGCCTCAACGACCATCATCAGCCTCAGATCCGTCATACTGGGGTGGTTTAATCTCTTTCATGTCATCAGAGATGACACTGCGTACTGTTTTATCTTTACTAGACTGGGAAAAGGTATGTTCTTCACTGTTAGTTTGATGTGTGTGGTCTGCTTCAGTATTTGTGTCCAAACTGAGACTCGTTCCTAATTTTGAGTTCTGGTGTATTTATCTCCCCTCTGCTCCAAATGACAAAGCCTGGCTTGGGTGTCTTGCATCATGAGAAAAAAGCCTGTCTAGTTTGGCTGTAGGAGTCTCTGGGAGTCTAGTTTCCTCCCCACCTTCTTGCATATGACATCCTTAAATTAGTTAATTAACCTATTAAATAAACATCCTTTTAGTCTCTTTATTCCATTATTTACTTACATACATTTAATTCAAAGTTACACACAACAAAATTGATATTTTGTTTGTACTACAATTTTTTTTTTTACACTTTACATTTCAGAGCCCTTATCTAAGAGCTACTGTCGCTTCTAGTTATGGGATCTTCCTGCCCTTCTAATGTGGAATAAGGAATTAGTCGGTAACCTGGAGTGGGTACACGAAGTTCTTTTGAGTCATTATACTCATTTTTGTTTACAACAGGACTTACCGATTTGTTTTCAGTTTTAGGTATCTTATTGGCCATGATGGTTGTTCTCACTACTTCTTTTCTTGAAGGTGTCCAAGGTTGTCTTTCTCTTTTTAGTCGTTAAGTGCATCGACCAGGGTTTTGTTATCAAAGGGTGGAGTGTAGCATGAATAATCATGTTTCAAACTTGTTATTCTCCAAAGTTGAGATTAAATTGGATCTCGAGCTCTTTTACGTTTAGTGGTATGAATCCACATCTTGGAAAAAACCAAAATGCTTCGTTTCAGTTTTTTATTACTCCTAAATTTTCTTGTGGTGACGAGCCCTAGGTTCAGTGTCGAACCTGGTCGCTTTGATACCATATGTAACAAACTAAAACTAAGCAACTAATAAAAGTGCAACATTTAATTCCGACGTAAACTTGCATAAACTGAAATGCATAAATACTGTTATAGAGTAGCAATATTTGTTTTAAAAAAGAAAAGAAAGGAAAGAGCATGAACTTTAAGCTGATTTAAATTGAAAATTTATGAAAGTTAATTGGAAAGAATACTTTTAGAGTAAGTAGCCATTACAAAGATACAGAGGGTTTGAGATTATAGTTTTGTTGAATCCGTTTATTCCATCTGGAAATTTAACCACCTTTTACTATAGAAACTGTGGAAGAGGAAAAATATCATTAGGGCACTTTTCCACCCATCCACGAACTTACTAGTCCCCCCGTGCCATCTCCTATTGGAAAGGCTCGGACCTTCGCAAAGAAGTAATGGAAAGAGATTCTAATGCAATATGAGACTAGTGTTTGACCCTACACAATTCCTAGTCGGTCATACACTATAGACAACTCCTAACTAGTATGACCTCTGATTGGGGTGCATATCTGGGGCAAGGAAATTGACTGACACTATCAGGTCGTAGCATCACCTTTGCCAAAGTTTTAAATAAGTGCAACATGACGAAGTCATGTAGTCAAGTTTATCACCCTACTCGGCAAGAATCAAATAATGAAATTTTAACCATCATGTTTGTGTCTTATGGTACTATATACTGACTCATGAGGATATTTTTAAGCTGTCATGACTGGACTAGGTTGCTCATAATGTTTAATAAAAACAGGATGGCTACAATTGGAGGATATCCACCTTCTATTGATTAACACATTTCTGGTTTAATAATTTCCTGTTAAATCTGGAAATGAAAAACAATAATTCCTTTTATATATTGGCTGTTACAGTTCGAAAGAACATTCTTTACTATTCTTTTCTTCCTAGGCAAATTTGTCTTTCGAACATTCTTTACTATTCTTTTCTTCCTAGGCAAATTTGTCTTTCATTTTGACTCAAACCCTCAAGAACAACGGTTTAGTGTTGCTTCTTTTGTGCTCATTCAGAATTCATTTCAAAATCGTTTTTTTTTTTTTTTTAATTAAAAGTTCACAGCTCAACTAGAGGATTCTAAGAAATCAAATAAAAAATCGTTTTGAGGAAGAATACTACATGTTTGCTCACAAGGTGATTTTAAAATGCATTTTGAATACTACATGATTAAGCAGATACCATGATTAAGCAAATAACTTAGGGAAACCAAAAAAAGATTCACATGTAAGAGAGGTATGCATCTTATTCGGCCTAGAAGTGGTTTCTTTAACCTTTCACAATCTTTCTTGAGCAGTTTAGAATATAGAAGAAATAAGGAAAATAATCTTGCATGCTCACTAGTTGGGTTAATTACTTCATTATCTATCTTTTTCAAACAATATAGAATGAGGACAAGAAAGATGAATAGCATGACCTTCTTCAGTCTTGAGCTATCTCTGTTCTCTCCTATTCATTGGTGTGTAGGCCTTCTATTCTCAGCCATCCTGGTCTTCTTTTCCCAGCTGTCCTCCTTGAATCGTTACTAGTCTGGTCATCTAATCTTTAGCACTGCCGTTTTCCTTCCTCACTGCCGTGTATCTTCTACTCAACCGCCCATCTTCTATTTTCCTCCATTCTCCTATATCCGGCTGTGTTTCTTCTCCATTTCTTTCTTCGTGTTTCGTCTACTTTTCTTTCTCTGTTTTTCTTTCTTTCTGTGCGAATGATAACCCCCTCCTAAATTCCTATGAACCTCAAATTTTAATTCGTCCATTCATAATAAAAACCCAATCGATTCATTCTTGCTTTGATTTAAAATCAATATCTCCACTCCATCTTGGGTGGCATCGTGTAGATTATGTATTTCCCCCGAATTCAAGACAATAAATTTTTTATAGATAAACTTTATTTGAGTGAAACCCCCTCCTGAGATGTGAGAAATAAATATTTTAATCTTTATTTGAATGAATATCCCTAATGACGAGAGATTAAAATCTTATATTTGGGTGTTGTCCTTGTGGTTTACCTAAGAACTCTGAACTTGTAGTTCCAATCCTACTCAAATGACAGTCACAACTTACAGGTTAGGTTTCAGATGGGACTAGACTTCTCTTCCATTACTTCTCGTACCTAATGATACTTTTCCTCCGTCCTTGGAGACGATATTTCCTACAACCACTAGGTCAAAAGCAAGTATTTAGTCCGACATCTCATTATGGCTTTGCATTTGCATCTATGTAGACATGAAAACATTTGTCAAATTAACTTAATTAAACCAGTTGTATATACATTGTATAGCTCCATTCAACAAGCTGTGTAACGACATAGATACATATACATGCTTGAGAAATGACATGCAGATACTTGGGCACAATTCTAGAATATCTAGGGCACACCATCAAAATCGCTAGGGCACAACATCAAAATAGCTAGGGCACAAGTGGGCTGTAACATGAGATGAATCTGCCACCACCCCTCCTAGAAACTGCAAAAGTTCTGGAAACGACTAAAACGGATCACAAAACATCCAACTTGATGTTGGGTAATAGAATTGTCCCTCCTTGTAACTAGAGACACATTGAGAACATTTGCCACAGTTTTGAGGAAAAATTGCAAAATGCTGAAACTGAAATTTGCAAAGTATGATTTTTTCGGAAAAAACGGTAAAAACCCACAAAGAAATCCCACACAACTCTGCGAATTACAAAAGCCTAGAAACAATTTTTGAGGATAAAATCTGAAATACCAAACAGGGAGCTGGCAGAAAATCCGAGACATAGATCAGCATACCAAACATTGTTTTTAAGAAAAAAAATGGTATAACCTTTCCAAAAACCAGAGAGCCCTTCCCGAATTGCGAAAACCCTGACTATGGCATACATGAGCAAACCCTTAATTTGTTTAGGAAAAAATGATTAACACTCCCATGATTTTTTTAGGCAAAAAATTAGAAAACTAAAACCCAATTATAATTTTTTATAGGGACAAAAAATTGTAAAACTCATCAGAAGCATGTCACACAAACCCAAGTCGCAACTAAAAAATGAAGACTCGATTTTTGAAAATTCTCAATCAAAAAATCAGGGTGGAGAAGTTTTGTGTTCAAATTTAAGGATTTTGTGAAGTCTGAAGTTGGTGCTTCAACATCACTGGAGTAGGTGCTTTGGTTGCTTGGTGAGTTGGTGCTCATGTTGAATGCTTCAGCCTATTGGAATTGGTGCTACGAAGGAGAGTTGGTGCTCTTGGTAGGTTGGTGCTCACTGTTGTACCCAAACCAAATTTTTTTCTTCATTAAGACATTTTGCATTTAAAAGTCTAAACCTTGCTAATTTGTTGTAAAATACAGTTTTGGGCAATGTCAAGCATGGAGTTTTTGTCAATAGTTTGTCAGTCAAAGTCAGTTATATTGATCAAAGCCTGAAGCAGAGACTCAAAATGTAGATTTTCACGATGGAGGAGCATCTCAGACGACATTTCATATTGTAGACGGTCATTTCAATGATCGAAACAAAGTTTTTAAAGATCAAATCAGGGAGATTTCTCAGTGGAAAAGCCCAAAAGCGCAAGTATAGCTGAGGGGCGCCCAGCTTGTTGGAGGTCAAGATTCTGGTTAAAATGCTCAAGCATCCAGTCAATCTTTTCAGAATCAGTCTGGTTATCCGTCGAGCTATCCAGCGAAGCATTCCGAGAATCACAGCTCCGGTTATCAGCGACAGAAGTCAAAATCCCTAAATTTTAGGAGATGAGAATCTTGCTCTTTTCAAGCAAAAGCGCGCCTCTAGCCTGAGGGCGCCCATCTTGAAGCAGGGGTAAATCTCGACAGTTTCGTTGCCGGATGCAGTCAATCCGTTCACAAATAGTCTGCTTATCCGACGAGATATCAAGTGCAGTCATCCGACTCTCAGAGTTCAGGCGGCAGTCATCCAAAGATCAGCTTAAAATGGAGTTTTCATGTTTCTGAGCTTCTCCGTTTATGCCCAGTGCAAGTACAAGCCAGGGGCGCTGGCTTAAAGGACCCTCCAGATGGCAATATTTGCAGATAGAGTCTTCACGACATCAGTAGTATACTAGCCGAGCTCCGCAATGCAACATTCCGCTTGTCGAACCGACGTTCCTAGTGGTCGTGGTGGAGATTCTACCGAGCACGTAATTTTACGGGCGGACCAACAAATGGTTTTTAGTGTATTTTCACAGTCCAGAGGCGCCTAGCCTTTAGACTGGTCAGATGAGTCCGTTCGCGTTCGAAGTCTTCACGACTATTGAGCGTAATCAATTTATCTATCCAACGAGCCTAGCCGTCAGCCTTCAGCATTTGGTAGTCGCTCGTGCGTGCGAGGTCTTTGGTGTAATACTGTAAAGAGAAGATGTTCGAAAAATGGCTAAGTTTGGGAGCGGTAAACATAAATAAAATACGCACTGGAGTTTTTGAGGTCTTAGAAGCAGTTTTCTTGCCTCGTTGCCTCCAGTGACTTCTCTTAAGGGCCCTTCTGGCTGTCCGTTAAAACAGATAATGCCTGAATCGGGTCATCCCAGCTCCAGATATCAACTGTCAAAGTAGGGTATTTTGATGACGTTTGATTTTCATCGAAATGACAAAAGTGCAACCATGAGCCAGGGGCGCTTTTCTTTTTGAGGCCCTTAACACAGCTTTTAGTTGTCGTGCATACAGTTGTTGGATGCAGAATATCTCC